>CAOLHI010007638.1:0-13016 GCA_948474755.1 Ctenosaura bakeri
TATGTTTCTTTTAGACATGGCTTCATTGGTCATCTTGTGTCTTCAGCATTGCTTTATTCTTCATTGTGGCGCTCCTTTACAATGCTTCTTGCCCAACATGTCATCCTCCATCCAACCCCTACTGGATTAGGGAAAAACCCTATGGGAGACCTTTGTTTTAATCCCCAATTTGTCTATAACACCCACTGTTGCTTTGCTTCCGAGGTAAGGTGTTTGTCTTTCCTTGAGTATATTTTTAGTGGATTGGCTTTATAGCTTTCATTCTTTTGTAATGGCACTTGGAAACGTGTAGCCAAACTGTAGGCATGTACATATGCTGTGATAATCAAAATATGTCATAAAGCTGACAAGCCCAAATGAATCAATGGGGGGGGGGGTTTGGCCATTGGCCATAACAAATGTATAAAACAAATATCAAATACATCACAGCAAAACTGTTTTTTTTAAAAAAAACTAAAATCCTATAAACTTGGGTAACATTTTTTTTAAAAAAAATGTTGCACTTTAAAGTATTTTTTTTTCATAGCCCTAAGCAGCCAATCATGTAGTATAGAAACTGGGGGAGGGGTGAGGGTCATGCCCACTGACTATACATCCAACTTCCATACAGTTAAGATCCTCCCAAATTGGGATGTATATGGAAACAGTTAGATGTAGGCTCCCTTACCTGATCAGTATCATCTACTTCTGAGGGCTGCAAATCACCTGTAGGAACTCAGTGAACGGCAATACCTGTACAAACAGGAATTTGCATAAGTCCAGGATAAAAATTTATTTTCTCTGCAGCAAACCTGGTTGATGCCCCTATTGAATGTAATGCATGCAGAGCCATTGTAAATACATAAGTTTTTTTTTAAAAAAACTTAAAAGCCCACCTATCAGCTTTTTTAATAGAAGAGTGGATCAGAATGAGGGAAGGAGTCTGCACCCAGAGTATAGACATTCCCATTTACTTAGTGTTATGTCTACTAAATCCTGTTTCTTTACATATAATATACCAGCTTGATTGGGACATGTTTGTTAAAAGAGTTGGGCAAAGAGAAAAATTGCAGAGACGGCAGTGCAGAGAACTATCCTGGGTTTTTTTTGTTTAATATCTCCAATAGAAAAGCAACACCACTTTCTGCTCCCTAGACCAATTTGAAATAAATTGAATCTGTACAACTAGTCTTCTGTGGGGAAGTAGTGGTGATTCTTTTTAAATAAGAGACACTGTGGAAGCCTGTTGGAGATCTAAAAGGGGAATCCTGTAGTTTTGTTTAAATCAAGTAGACCCATTGAATCAGTTGTTGAATATTGAGTCTACTCTAACCAGCACAACCAGTAGGATCCAGTCATTGTCTCTATATTCCCATTTCCAAAAACATCAAAAATTTCCTTTTTGGCATTTTTAGCAAATTAACCCCAAAAAACCATTCATTTTTTTTTAAAAAGAAATTGTTACCATTATTCTCTCAATACATTGCCTTTCTTTGCTTTTTTTTTAAGAAAAAAAAAATTCCTTCCCTTGTCAGATTTGTATACAGAACTCTTCAAGGGCATTATTCCCCCAAACCCAAACTTCAGCTTAAAGCCAAATTTAAGGAAAAGACCAGACACTCGCAACCAGCTTTTAAGCAGATGGAACACCAAAAAGGAGACTGATCCTCATAAATATCCCTCTGCTCATTATTCTCCAGAAAGCCCATATTGCATTGCTAATGACTCTCAAAAGGCCTCCAACCAAAACTGTCTCATAAATTTATTTCAACGTAGAAGTGAACTGTCTTCACCATTGCCAAAGCCAGAGCCTACAACAAATTTAAATATTCCTGCTGCTCCTCTTGGTGCTCAGTTGGGGAAGGAGAACAGGAATTTTTCAGTGGCTGATAATCCAGATGAAACATCTTTGGGTTTTCCCAAAGACGCCTCAAGTCTGAACCAACTTTAGCAGATGAAACATTCCAGTGGCGCTCAAGACTAGATGAATCAGACTTCAGTTTGTTGAAATTTGGGTCACGTCAACACCATTTTTTAAAGACACTGGAAAGGGTTTGCCATGGTTATCCAACAGTTTACAGAATGTAAAGCAGAACAATACAATTCCATATAGCTTGAGTTCTCACCCCTTCAGAACTTAGAACAGAACACATCCCATTTTGAGGAAAAAAAAAAGTCTGCAGATGGCTGCTTAAAAAATGAATCTCTTTAGTCAACTTTTCTTATGTGGGTATTAGAGCATATATTTTCTGTTTGCACAGGAGTTATTCCATGCTAGAAAATGGAAATCAAGGTACATAGTTTTATTTTAAAAGAAATTTTAAGCACAATATGTTGAAAATAAGAGCTTTATATACAAATAAAAAGAAGTATCTATATTTATTTTTCATCTCATTTTATACAAAATATGTTTATTTTTATTTGCTTCTTTAAGTTCTTTGCTCATTTACTAGGTCACAGCTGTTGGATTTCAACTCAATGTGATAATCATTATTGGTTCACAGTTATACATTGGGAGCCTCTATATTGACTTTAAAAATAGGAGCAGTCTTCATTAGTTTTTTTGGGGGGCAGGTGCAGCCATGAAGGGGACGAAGGAATCTATTCATGGAAAGAAATGATTAGGAAATCCTACAGAATCAAAGCTTTATTTCGTAAAATAAATGTTATTTCAATGGAGATAATGTTAATTTTTTCCCAAAATGTGACCTCATTTTTTATAATTTCAACCATGGCAGTTTATATATCAAAAAGAAACATATAAATAAATGAAGATCCATATTGCAAATATGCTGTGTTGTCGGGGGTCATTGAAGGTGCGTTTGCCCATTTTAAGTCACTGAACATTTGCAATTTTTAAAAAAACCCGAAGGATCTATTGCATTCATAACCTGCTTGTGGCCTTCCTTCTTTTTTGGTTTGATCCAGCAAGTTCCTTTAAAATTTTTGAAAAATTTAAAATCCCGGGGGAGAAGCCAAAATAATTCTGGTTCATACATGCATGCCCCCCATTCACTGGTTTACCATCAAGTAGTGGTATCCATGTATGAATGTCCTTTAACAGATAAACCAACACCCGATCAAACACTCAGTGTGAAGTCCAACTTAAGTTCAAGTGCCATCTATTTGACCATGTCTTGGGGTTTGGGTATCATACATGGGAAAAAAAGAGTGTATACTTTATTTATAGAAATCAATAAAACTAGTGACATTCTTCACAAAAGCATTCATTTCTTCATTCACTCTGTCATTCATTTTATCTTGAACCCTTCAGGACAGCCAAAAGCAAGACACAAATAATCGCCAGAATTCACTTGAGGATGTGCAATTTATAAGTAGGCTGATGTCTGCAGGAAATAGAATTAGCAGATTTGCAACATCTGTATTCAGCAATATGTTCCTGTTACATTACTATATAGTGCAGCAGTTCTTCACCTGAGGTGCAGGGGCCCCCTGGAGATCCAAGGGGCCCTAACATGTGAAGCCCTGCTGCTGGATACCAACAGCTTTGGCAGCAACAGGGACTTGCCCAAGATTCCTTCGTGTCTTTAGCAGGGATTTGAATTTAGTCTCCCCGAAGCCATTAAAATTTAAATTTAAATTTAAATTTAAATTTAAATTTAAATTTAAATTTAAATTTAAAATTTGACTATTTGAATATTTAAATAAATATTTAAATAAATGTAAATTTTAAAATTTGAAGCTAGAGTTAAGTGTTGGGGGTCCCTGGCAACAAATTATATTTACAGAGGTAAAGAAAAGATTAGGAACTGCTGACATAGGGGAACAAATAAAGTGATTGTTATTCTTCAGGGCCCAATGCACTACTGGACCCAATTCGTATTGGGATTTGATGTACAACAGGACCAATGTGTATTGGGACCCTGGGCAGTGCCAATGCACATCTGTAAGTCCGGTGCATATTGGGACACTTGCCAGTGTCCCCTTACACATCTCTGGAAAAACACAGGGTTCCTGAGCACCTCTGCTCCCCTAGCTAACTACATGAAAAGTTATGCAACATAGACCACAATAAAGAATTCTGAAAGTAATTCATTTAAAAAAAAAAAAAGAATCAGTAAAAGGTACAAAACGAAGTGTATGGAAGTCAGACAGAGTAGAGCTAAACTCTTTACTGTGGCACAAAAGAACCTTAAAAAATATTAAAGACTCAGGGTTGTTGTTTTTTTTTTTTAAAAAAAAAGGGAAAAGATTTTGAGATAACAGAAGGTAATAGCATAGACCCTAGGCAAACCTCTCTCAAACGGGATTCCCCAAAATGGGTCACAGCCAAAAGACCTTATCCCCCCCCCCCCCACAATAATCTACTAAGGCTCAGGCAGAGAGGCAGCTGGAACACATGCTTTACCTTGTTTGGGAAGATTAATGCAGCCCACAGAATTACTAATAGCATTTATAATAATTATCATTATTTTTATAGTGTTGTAGAAATAAACACCAAGAACTTGAGCTAAACTTAGACATGGACCAGGAAACAAGGGGGCTGTTTTATCACCAGCAAGATACAATGCTGGCACTTGCAATAGCAAGTCTTATTTTTTGTGACTGAGCTTCAGTTTTTTTGGCATTTCTCCAGTCAATTACTGTTCCTGACACCAGTTTAGCACTTTCGTTTTTTTCAAAATAATTGAGATGTAAATGAGAAACAGTTTTGGGATGTCATCGACATACTATGACACCTCACTCCAAACCCCCCAATGTCCTCACTAGCAGTTTTTTGATGTTAAATGGCACAGAGGAGAAGACAAATTCCTGAGGGAATCCATGGAATAAACTGCCATGCAGTGTGTAGGTGATGCCCCGGGGAAAATCAGGAAAACCCAGTTGAGGAAATCATACCAGCCATGTTTAATAATCCAGATGATTTAACTCTCATGAGAGGTTGCTTATGTATCTCTATTTTCATTCTGTTTCTTTTAAGAAACGGGGTGAATAATAACCTACTAAGTGAGAAGATGTATTAAAGTATATTACCTAATTAAAACAAATAGCAGCTGATTGAGACAAAAACTTAATGGTGCTCTATTTTGTTTTTCAAAGAAACATTAAGAGTTAATCATCTGCATGTTTTCTCGAAAGTAAGTCCCATTGTATTCACTAGGACTCATACTAGTATAGATGTACATAAGACAGCAGCATCTGTGATCCAAAAATGCTGATACCTAGATTGTGCAATGGAGTCAGGAGCTGATGAAAATTCAGCATTTTCCAGAGTCAGAAGAGGTCATGTTGCAGTTTTACAAAGAACAACTCTGTTCATTTCAAAATGAGACCTGAAAAAGATCTGGTTTGTGGAACAAAACTGTTAATGCTTCCATTTCCTCTGAGATGGCTTTGCTAGTAAGGATGCAACTTTTACTATTTCCCCCTGGGTCAGATCTTAGTACCATGAAAAGTTATGGCAAAATTCCCACTGATGTCTTAGAGGATGGTACACTGAGCAAAACAGTGGCAGAATGTGCTCTGACAAGCCATGTAGGCCCTGATGCTCAGGGGCTCGGTTAGCTGCCAGGACATCTTGTGACTCTTCCACTGCAGTAAGCTGTAAAAGGGAAGCTCCAGAAGTGTGGTTGTTTCCCTTTTTAACAACATGCTGCTATGAAGAGAAATCATCAAAATAAAAGTGAGCTGTTTCTTCTCCCCCCCCCCCCCAATTTATTTTACACCCCTGTTTTTTGAAAAAAATTTTTTAAAAAGAATATAATTTTGCTATCCATTTCCAGTAGATGTTAGTTCTGATGCCTCAAGACAATCCTGACCTATGAGCCAGCATATTAACATGCTTTAGTTTTGACCCAGTCTTTATAATGGTGTGTGCCTAACTCAAGGCAAGAAACAGATCTCAGTTGCAGCCAGCTTTTATGCTTTCAGAAATGGGTATCACCTACTGCTTCTCCTTCCCAGAATTCACTACTCTGTTCAGTCTCTAATGTCTGCAACCCCTAGGAGTGATTTACCCTGGAATGTACCCTTTAGAAACAACATCTAAGCTACACAGCTTATAGCAAACACAACATCTAATGGGTTTTTGGATTTTTTTGTTTATTCTACTGCTTTTTTCCCCATCCCCTTTTTGGGGGTTTTTTTTAAAAAAAAATTTAAACCATAAAAAATTTTTTTTAAAAAAAAATTTAAAACCCCGGGGAAAACCCCTTTTTTTAAAAAAAAATTTGGTTTTAAAAACCAATTTTTCCCTTTTTTTAAAAAAAAAAGGGGGGGGGAAAAAAAAGGGCCCCTTTTTTTTTTAAAATTTTTTTTCCCCCCTTTTTTTGGTTTTTTTTGGGGGAAAACCCCCCGGGGTTTGGGGGGGCCAAAAAAAGGGAGAATGGGGCCCCCTTCCCCCCCCGGGGGGGAAACCCGGGAAACCCCAAATTTTAAACCAAAAAAAGGGGGGGGTTTTTTGGGCCCAAAAAACTTTTGGGGGGTTTTTTTAATTTTTTTTCCTTTTTTTTTCCCCCCCCCCTTTTTTCCAAAAAAAAATTTTTTGTTTCCCAAAAAAAAGGGGGTTTTTTTTTCCCGGAAAAAAAACCAAAAAAATTTTTTAACCCATTTTCCCTTTTGGTTTCCAACCCAACCCGGGTTTTGGGGGGGGGGGTTTTGGGAAAACCCTTTTTTTTTTCCCCCAAAAAAAAAAAATTTTTTCCTTTTTTTTCCCCCAGGGGCCCCCTTTAAAATTCCCCCAAAAAAAATTTTTTTTAAAAAAAACAAAATTCAAAAAAAATTTTTTTTGGTTTTTTAATTTTTTTAAAATTTAAAAAAATTAAAAAAAAAAAAACCAAAAACCCTTTTTTTTTTTTTTTTTTTTTTTTTAAAAATTTTTCCGGGGAAATCACTCCTAGGGGTTGCAGACATTGAGACTGAACAGAGTAGTGAATTCTGGGAAGGAGAAGCAGTAGGTGATCCCATTTCTGAAAGCATAAAAGCCGGGTGCAAATGAGATCTGTTTCTTGCCTTGAGTTAGGCACACCCTTTTGAGACTGGGTCTAAACTAAAGCATGTTAATCATGCTGGCTCATAGGTCAGGATTGTTTTTTTGAGGCATCAGAACTAACATCTACTGGAAATGGATAGCAGAATTAGTTTTTTCTAAAAAATATTTTTCAAGATAACAGGGGTGTAAAATAAATTGGGGGGGGGGGGGGGAGAGAAGAAACAGCTCATTTTTATTTTGATGATTTCTCTTCATAGCAGCATGTTGTTAAAAAGGGAAACAACCACACTTCTGGAGCTTACCTTTACAGCTTACTGCATGGAAGAGTCCTGGGCAGCTAACCAAGCCCCTGGCACCCGGGCCTACATGGCTTGTCAGAGCACATTCTGCCCTGTTTTGCTCAGTGTACCATCCTCTAAGACATCAGTGGGAATTTTGCCATAATTTTTCATGGTACTAAGATCTGACCCGGGGGAAATAGTAAAAGTTGCACCCCTTACTGGGGAAAAAGCCATCTCAGAGGAAATGGAAGCATTAACAGTTTTGTTCCACAAACCAGATCTTTTTCAGGTCTATTTTGAAATGAACAGATTTTCTTTGTAAAATTTGCAACATGACCTCTTCTGACTCTGGAAAATGCTGAATTTTCATGGCTCCTGACCCCATTGCACAATCTAGGTATAGCATTTTTGGATCACAAAATGTTTTTTGTCTTATGTACATCTATCTAGTATGAGTCCTAGTGAATAAAAATGGGACTTACTTTCAAAAACATGCAGATGATTGAACTCTTAATGTTTCTTTGAAAATCAAAATAGAGCACCATTTTTTTTTTTGTACTCAATAGCTGCTATTTTTTTTTAATTAGGTAATATATTTTTTAATCATTTTTCCCCACTTAGTAGGTTATTATTCCCCCCGTTTCTTAAAAAAAACAGAATGAAAATAGAGATACATAAGCAACCTCTCATGAGAGTTAAATCATCTGCATTATTGAAACATGGCGGGTATGATTTCCTAAAATTGGGTTTTTACCTGTTTTCCCCGGGTGCATCCCCGCACACACTGCATGGCAGTTTATTCCATGGATTCCCTCAGGAATTTGTCTTCTCCCCTGTGCCATTTAACATCTATATGAAAACTTTCTGAGTAGGACATTGGGGGATTTGGAGTGAGGTGTCATGGGTTTTTCGATGACTAAAACTTTTCTCATTTACATCTTTAATTATATGAAACAACAAAAAAAAATAAACTGGTTTTCAGGAACAGTAATTGACTGGAGAAATGCCAATAAACTGAAGCTCAGTCACAGAAAGATAAGACTTTATTTCAAGTGCCACATTGTATCTTGCTGGGGGAAAAAAACCCCCCCAAATTGTTTCCTGGCCCATTCTAAGCTCAGCCCCAATTTTTTGGTTTTTTTATTTCTACAACACTATAAAAATAATGATAATTATTATAAATGCTACTGGGTAATTTTGTGGGCTGCATTAATCTTCCCAACCACAAAGGTAAAGCATGTTTTCCCAGCTGCCTCTCTGCCTGACCCTTTATAGATTATTGGGGGGGGGTGGGGATAAGGTCTTTTAAGCTGTGACCCATTATCTCTGGGATGGCCCTTGAGAGGGTTTTTTAGGGTCTATGCTATTCCCTTTTCTTTTTATTAAAATCTTTTCCCTTTTTTTTTTTAAAAAAAAAACAAAAACCCCTAGTTTTAATATTTTTTAAGGTTTTTTTGTGCCACAGTAAAGATTTTAGCTTTTACTCTGTCTGATTTCCCATACACTTCGTTTTGTACCTTTTACTGATTTTTTTTCTTTTTTAATGAATGACTTTGACCAGAATTCTTTATTGGGGGTCTATTTTGCATAATTTTTCATGTAGTTAGCTGGGTTTAGCGGGAGGTCTGGGAAACCCCTTTAAATTTGCAGAGATTGTAAGGGGACACTGGCAAGTGTCCCAATATGCACCGGATTTACAGATGTGCTTTGGGGGCACTCCCCACCAGTGTCCCAATACACATTGGTCCTGTTGTACATCAAATCCCAATAGAATTGGGTCCAGTAGTGCATTGGTCCTGAAGAATAACAATAATTTTTCCCCTATGTCAGCAGTTCCTAATTTTTTTTTACCTCTGAAAATATAATTTTTTTCCGGGGAACCCCAACACTTAACTCTAGCTTCAAATTTTAAAATTTACATTTATTTAAATTTTTTTATTTAAATATTCAAATAGTCAAATTTTAAATTTAAATTTAAATTTTAATTAATTAATTAATTACTTAATTAATGGCTTCTGGAGACTAAAATTCAAATCCCTGCTCAGACACAAAGGGGAATCTTGGGCAAGTCCCTGTTGCTGCCAAAGCTTTTTGGGGTTCCAGCAGCAGGGTTTTTCACATGTTGGGCCCCCTTTGGGAATTCCACCTGCACCTCAGGTGAAGAACTGTCACTATATAGTAATGTAACAGGAAATTTGCTGAATACAGATTTTAAATCTGCTAAAATTTATTTCCTGCAGACATCACCCTACTTATGAAATTGCACATCCTCAAGTGAATTCTGGCGATTATTTGTGTCTTGCTTTTGGCTGTCCTGAAGGGTTCAAATAAAATGAATGACAGAGTGAATGAAGAAATGAATGCTTTTTTTGAAGAAAAATTTACCTTTGGTTTTTTTTTGATTTCTTTTAAATAAAGTATACACTCTTATTTTCCATGTATAAAAACCCCAAACCCCCAAAACATGGTCAAATAGATGGCACTTGAACTTAAAATTGGAAATTACACTGAGTGTTTGATTTGTGTTGGTTTATTGTTAAAGGACATTCATACATGGATACCCACTTTATGGGAACCAAATAAAAGGGGAGCATGCATGTATTTAACCAGAATTATTTTGGCTTCTCCCCCGCATTATTAACATTTGCAAGAGAAGTTCAAAGGAACTTGTGGATCAAACCAAAAAAAGAAGGAAGGCCACAAACAGGTTATGAATGCAAAACCTCTGGGTTGTTCTTGTAACATTGCAAATGTTCGTGACTTTAAAAAGGGAAACGACCCAAAAAAGACCCCCGACAAACAGCATATTTGCAATATGGGTCTTCATTTATTTATATGTTTCTCTTGATATATAAACTGCCATGGTTGAAATTATAAAAAAAGAGGTCACATTTGGAAAAAAATTTTTAAAATTATCTCCATTGAAATAAAATTTATTTTGAAATAAAACTTTGATTCTGTAGGATTTCCTAATCATTTCTTTCCCCCTGAATAAATTCCTTCGTCCCCCTTTATGGCTGCACCTGCCCCCCCAAAAAAACTAATGAAGACTGCTCCTATTTTTTAAAATCAATATAGAGGCTCCCAATGTATAACTGTGAACCAATAATGATTTTCACATTAAATTTAAATCCAACAGCTGTGGGGGGTTTAAAAAACAAAGAACTTTAAAAAAAGCAAATAAAAATAAACATATTTTGATAAAAAGAGATGAAAAATAAATATAGATACTTCTCTTTTATTTTATATAAAATTTTTATTTTCAACATATTGTGCTTAAAATTTCTTTTAAAATAAAACTATGTACCTTATTTCCATCTTTTTAGCATGGAATAACTCCTGTGCAAAAAAGAAAATATATGCTCTAATACCCACATCATGAAAAGTTGACTAAAAAAATTCCCTTTTTTAAGCAGCCATCTGCAGACTTTTTTTTTTGCTCCCCAAAATGGGATGTGTTTGTTTTTTAATTCTGAAGGGGTGGGAAATTAAACTATATGGAATTGTATTGTTCTGCTTTTTTCATTCTGTAAACTGTTGGATAACCATGGCAAATCACTTCCAGTGTCTTTAAAAAATGGTGTTGACGTAAACCCAAATTCCAAAATGAAGTCTATTTTATTTTTGAGCGCCACTGGAATGTTTCATCTGCTAAAGTTGGTTCAGACTCTGAGGCTCTTTGGGAAAACCCAAAGATGTTTAAAATCTGGATTATCACCCCTAAAGTTTAAATTTCCTCCCTTTTTACCGGGAGACCAAGAGGAGCAGCAGGAATTTTTTAAATTTTTTTCTTGTAGGCTCTGGCTTTGGCAATGGGGGAAGACAGTTCACTTCTACGTTGAAATAAATTTATGAGACAGTTTTGGTTGGAGGCCTTTTGAGAGTCATTAGCAATGCAATATGGGCTTTTGGAAATTACAGAGGGATATTTATGAGGATAGTTTCCTTTTTTGGGGTTCCTCTCCCTTTAAAACCCGGGTTCGAGTGTCTGGTGGCATCCTTGATAAATTGCGTTTCCCCAAACTGAAGCTTGGTTGGGAATAATGTCCCTTTTAAGAGTTCTGTATACAAATCTGACAAGGGAAGGAATATTTTTTTTCTTTTAAAAAAAAGCAAAGAAAGGCAATGTATTGGGGAGAATAATGGTAACAATTTCATTTTAAAAAAATGAATAGTGTATTGGGTTTTTTGCCAAAGCCCTAAAAGGAAATCTTGCATGTTTTTGGAAATGGGAGTTAGAAACAAGAACTAATTCCCACTGGTTGTGCTGGTTAGAGTAGACTCAATATTCAACAACTGATTCAATGGGGCTACTTGATTTAAACAAAACTACCCGGTTTACCTTTGAAACAGGCTTCCACAGTGTCTCTTCTAAAAAAATACCACTACTTCCCCCCAGAAGCTAGTTGTACAGATTCAATTTATTTTTAAATTGGTCTATGGAGCAGAAAGTGGTGTTGCTTTTCTATTGGAGATATTAAACAGTTAGGTTTCTCTGCACTCCCTCTCTGCAATGTCTCTTTGCCCAACTTTTTTAACAAACATGGAACCTGGTATATTATATGTAAAAAAAACAGGATTTAGTAAACATAACACTAAGTAAATGGGAATGTCTATACTCTGGGTGCTGGGGTTCCTTTCTTTCTCATTCTGATCCACTCTTCTTTTAAAAAGTTGATAGGGGGGCTTTTAATTTTTTTTAAAAAAAAAATTTTATGTATTTACAATGGCTCTGCATGCATTACATTAAAAGGGGGGGGCATCAACCAGGTTTGCTGCAAAAGAGAATGATGTTTGATCCTGGACTTATGAAAATTCCTTTTTGTACAGGTATTGCCGTTAGGTTCCTACGGGTGATTTGCAGCCCTCAAAAGGTAGATGATACTGATCAGGTAAGGGAAAAACCCACATCTCTTTTTTTCCATATACATCCCAATTTAGCAGGATCTTAACTGTATGGGTTTGGGTGTATAGTCAGTGGGCATGAACCCCCACCCCTCCCTAGTTTCTATACTACATGATTGGCTGCTTTTGGGCTATGAAAAGATACTAATGTGCAACATTTTTTTTAAAAAAAAAAGTTACCCCAAATTTATAGGATTTTAGTTTTTTTTAAAAAAAAACAGGTTTTTCTGTGATGTATTTGATATTTGTTTTATACATTTGTTATGGCCAATGGCCAACCCCCCCCCTTGATTCATTTGGGCTTGTCAGCTTTATGACATATTTTGATTTCACAGCATATGTTTCATGCCTACAGTTTGGCTACACGTTTCCAAGTGCCATTACAAAAGAATGAAAGCTATAAAGCCAATCCACTAAAAAAATACTCAAGGAAAAACAAACACCTTTCCTCGGAAGCAAAGCAACAGTGGGTGTTATGAGACAACTGAGATAAAACATAGGATCTCCCATCCCCTTTTTCCCTAATCCAGTAGGGGTTGGATGGAGGATGACATGTTGGGCAAGAAAACATTGTAAAAGGGGGCCCCCAATGAAGAATAAAGCAATGCTAAACACAAAATGACCAATGAAGCCATGTCTAAAAGAAAAAATACTCAGAATTAATGTAAACCACTGATATCCCACAAAACAAAGAAACATGGGCCAGGTTTTTCAGAGCTTGGAAAAAAATTCTTTGGGATTTTACTTTCACAGTCTATAGGAAACCCCCCAGTGGCTATGGCTGGGCGATTCTGAGAGCTGCAATCTAGAAAAAATAACTTTTTCCAATCTCTGGAGAACCTGACAAAGTACTATCTCATCTTTTCAACCAAAGGGGGAAAATTTGCTTTACCCCCTGG
>CAOLHI010007639.1:0-13596 GCA_948474755.1 Ctenosaura bakeri
CGGAACATTTTTTTCATCTCTGGTGGAATTGTCTAAAAGCTAAAAGATATTGGAAAATAACGCATCTCCGGATAGGAAAAAATGTTAAATATCCATTTTCAGGTGAAATCGGAGATGTTAGGTACGTTGGATGGAACTCTAGAAAAGGACTATGGAAAATTGTCATTTTACATTGCGGTTGCAGCATCTATAAATTATGCAAAAGAATGGAAAAATCCAGAGCCCCCTCCCCCTGAAAGGGAGACGATTGGTTAATGAAACTTCGTGAATTAGCACAAATAGACAAACTGACAATGCTGAAAAGAGGAAAACCTCGGGAAGAATTTGTTAAAAACTAGGATCTGTTAATTACTTACTTAAAAGGCAGATGGGGACTGCTAGTGATAACAAGTTTTTTAGATTAATGAAATAAAAGTATTGGTATAAACATTGATATTAATGAACTGTCAGGAAACAACAGAATAGAGTAGAAATAACAGAACTGAAGTAATTAAGGGAATAATAGAATCAAGATACTAATACAATGTAAGGAAAATGAATCTGTGTTTAATAAGGAAGAAAATGCAAACTAATTCCATTTCCACACTAGACTATTATAGCGCTGTGAGTCCGCTTTCTTTTTTTTTATAATATCATTTTATTAAAGTTTCACAATTAAAACAACCATTTATTATTGCTATTTCACATGAATTATTTCTTGAATCTTCCAAACTGATCTAGACTTCATTTCCAAAATCTCTTAACATCGTTATATCTTTGTACTGCATTTTTCAGCTATTTTACACGTTGGTACCTAGCATTTCCATTTTCCATATTCCTGCTTCATGATATCTGCCGTAATCATCACAATGAAATTTTTGCACATATTACCATGAATTATAGACTTCTATCAAAGGCCACCCAGCAATCACTTTGCCATCCTTTCTGAGTTTCATCATCTGATTTCCCTTTCAATCTTTGAGAGACTATGTCAGCATTTTCATTTTCAAGAAAGGTAGAAAACCGTAAACAATCTCAAAGGGGGACTTCCCAGTGGAGGAATGAGCTGCATGGTTAATAGCAAATTCAGCAAAAGGGAGGAGCGAGACCCAATTAGATTGGTTCTCAGAAACAAAACATCTAAGAAACTGCTCAAGGGATTTGTTAACACGCTCAGATTGGCCATCCGTCTGGGGGTGATAAGCACTGCTGAGTTTTTGAGTGACGCCCAGTGTTTTCAGTAGGAAACATGAACTGATCCAAAGGCCCACAGCCAAACCAGTAACTGGGAGCCCACAACTCTCTTGTTGCAGCAGCTCCACTGGCTGCTACTCTGTTTCCGAGGCCAATTCATAGTGCTGGTTTTGACCTACAATGTGCTGCATATCTGAAGGCCTGCATTCTGCCATATGAACCTGCCCATGCTTTGAGATCTGCTGAAGGGCCCCTTCCTCAGTCCCACCGCCCTCACAGGTGCATCTGGCAGGAACATGGAAGGGGGCCTTCTCAATGGCTGGTACCAGGCTTTCCAAGGCCCATCCCAGAAAAGTCAGACTGGAGCCCTCCCTACTTCCTTCTTGCAGACAAGTAAAATCTTTTCTGTTTCAACAGGCAGTTGAGGATCAATTGTATAAGGGATCGATTGTATAAATACCCCAGGGTAAATTTTAACTGTCTCTCACTTTCATATTTCTAAAAGCTCCACTTTTTTCCCTTTTAAAAGTAGGTGAAAAATTTTATGGACTTCAACCATCTTTTTTTCCAATCCAAATCAAAGGGTACACAATTGTCAGTTAGCACTACCAGGGATGTGAGCCCAGAGCTAGAGATACCTAGGCTGATCCAGTCCTCGTTCTTCACTTGTCCTTTTTTTACCTGATGGGGTTCCACACCATCGCAAGGATGAATAGGCAACTGAGTACTTCCCGGTGGCTTTATTCCAGCCCCTGGGGGAGGCCCAAGGGGGGGGGAATTGATCACGGAGGCTTGTCTCAGAGGCTACAATTACACTCCAAAAAAGAAACTGATGAGGAAGGCATCCCTCTGAACACTGAACCACTTTGAACCACTTTGAATCTTGGGAAAATTTTAGTTCAAGGGGCCCCTCAGGAAGTTGGCCCACCTACTCTCCCTTAGGCTAATGTACACTGCAGTCTTGTTGTTGTGGGATAACACAGGGAACTGGAGAAGAACAAGCTCTTAAGTCTGAGAAACTGGAATAGATATCAGTTTTAGTGAAAGAAAGAAAAAGGGAAGGAACTCAAAGGCAACAAGTCACAATGAAGAAGACAAACTACCTTTTTTCAAAAAAACCAGCATAATGAAGTGGAAAAGGGTGTAATGTATTAATCCATCCTGTCACTTACCTTTCCATGGGGGGGGGATTGCAGGCTTCTGTGAAGCAGGGGGTTATGCAAGCAAGAGGTTAGCGCTGCTGCTGGTAGGGTCCCCCTGCAGGCAGGCTTAAGCTATGAAGCCAAACTAAATTGGAAACAGCTGCTGGGCGGCAGCAGTGTGCGAACGGGAGTGACACTGGCACTGTGAAACAATGGCGCTGTACCAACACTCATCAGTACTGTAAAAGGAAAGGCCCCAGTAAACCTCTTTGGAATGTCTTTCTTTGAAAACCCAATTATGAAACAATCCAAAATAAAAAAAGAGATACCCCCGAGGAGACTTCCAGATCTCAATGAGATCTCCTCACGGGGGGAAAAGGCAGAAAGAAAAATTAAATAGCATGGCAGCAAATGATTTCAGTTGTTGACACGCTCAGAGGAGAAACGAAACCTCAAAGCTGCACAACATATATTAGAAGAACATGGCATGAGAAAAACATGACTACACATAAAAAAAAAAAAGAAATGGGACGTTTAAATGTTGCAATTTTGGGGAAAGGAACCCATACATACACACACAGAGGGTTCAACCTTCCCTTTTTGGAAGGGGCCATCTCTTTCAGTCTCCTGCTTATCTCCCACCGCTGGGGACTCGGAGTGGCGCTTGACAGAGACTCCTCTGAAAAAGAGAGATCAGACTGAACTTCCACATGGAGTTTTTTGGGCCGGAAAAAGAAAGGATTCCAAATTCAATGGTGAGAAGCATTATAAAAAGATTTTAAAAATAGACATGTAATGTCTGAGACTTCTGTGCACAAGCTTCACAAAAAAAGTTTAGGAATTGAATCTTTAACCCCTGGAAAAAGGGGGAATTTTTGGGTGTGGATGCAAGCCAATTGGGAGCGACATGCCAGGACTGTTTCTTCACACTGCCAAATGTGGTTGTGCGGCAGGGGCACCCAAGGGAATCTGGACTGTCCTTTGAAAACATGGGGCACAGGGGGACCAGACTTTATTTGAAAGAAGAATCCTTCTGCTTTTGAAAAATTGAGATTCACAGTGAAACAAGGCCCATCTTCCTTGTCCCAAACACACCTTGCTTTTGAAACCAATTCTGAATGAACCACATTTTAGTAGAGGACCGGGGTGGCAGTGGGGGTGGCAGCAGTAGGGGGGGAAAAGTGGGAGGAAAGAGCGAGGAGAGTGTAGGTTCTGATTATTCCTCCACCGTGTCCCATCTTGGGAGAAAGGAAGGCTGCACATTCCATAAACTCATCAGTCTAAAGCTTTGAGATGCCAAACAGAAATGCTCTCACCTTTTCTTCCTGGTTCTTTTTCTCAGCCTGACTCAGGGGGAAAACCCTTTTCTGCCAGGGCCACTGCCTGGGAACAGTTGCCCCCACATTCCCTAATCCAGCTCCCCATCTCGGGGGGAAAGGGATTTACAAACTGCCCAGGATCACCAGCCCCCCACGATCTGATGTTTGGTCTGTTCTTTTGGCTTCAGCCACCGGTGGCAGAGATTGGGGGGAGCTGTCTGCAAACCTCTGGGGGCCCCCTTTGGTAGGCGAACTGCCTGAAGTGCTGACGCTGTATCTCTGAGCTCCCCTCATCTCTGCTGAGGAACTTGGGCATTTTTTTTCCACAAGTTCCATTACTCTCAGCACTCATGCCATCACAGCCTCTTCCTGCTTCAGGTCCAGTTGAGTCAGGTTTGCCCATCTTTAAACCCGGGTTTTAATAAAGCAGCCAGTGGGATCCAAGTTAATCCTCCACCCTCTTCTGCCTAGTGCAAAAAACCCTTTTAAACAGGCTTTTCTCCAAAACTCTGCAAAGTCAAGATATTCCTCTGAAAAGAATTACTCTGCTACATTGGAAGGAAAAAAACATGGAAAATTCTAAATGGGCCCCCTCCCGGGGAGAAGAGTTGGGGAGGCTTTTTTCCTTTGAGTGCCAGTGAGTAAGGCCTTTTTTCCCAAAAAAACCCCAAAGAAACTGCATCAACCGCTTTCCCTCGTCTCTCTCTTTTTCTTTTTTCCAGCCCCACCTTCCCTCTCAGTCTCCCGCTGAGCCATTCCACCTCCTTTCCCTTTAAAACCCCCAAATTCACCCCCTCACCCCCCCTTTCCCATCACTCTCCCATTCTCCATAAGCTTTTTATTACAGGACAGGTTTTGGACAGTTGCTTCATTTAAGATTTTCATTTTGGTTCAAGCAAGAAATAAGAAAATTTCTAGCAGACTATGAAAGTCTATTTATTTAGTATTCTAATACTTTCATTATGTTCAACAGGATATAATACAGTAAAGTACTATGCTATGTTTAATATATTATTCTATCATGCTATATTTTATATGTAGCAGTTAAGTATATTAGACTATCAAAAGAGTTGAAACTATATCCATTAAAAAGCAAGACCTAAGACCAGTCCCGGGTTCTACAATCCTTCAGTATTACCTTTATATTTTGTATGTCATATGATACAAACAACATTGGGCAATATTTAATACAAAAGTTTTAAACCAGAAGGAATGAAAGGTCTGTGCAGGACAACATCCTGCTTCTTCTGGGGCCTCGAAAGAGGGTCCAGGCCCCACAGCTGCCACGATTCCCCAGATGGGTTCTTTTTGATCCCCTTTTTCTGCTCCCCCTCTACCTTGCCTGCTTCATTTCTCTTTTCCTCCCCTTTTCCCCTTTTTTCACTCTCCTTCAAAGACTTGCAGAAATACTCAGAGTTAGTGCCACAAATACTGCTCTCTTCCTCAGGCAGGAGACACCTCCAGAAGCCAGCCGGGGGGGCCCCCCCACCCCCTTCCCCCCACCTGTCCCCCCTCCATTCACCTCCTGCTATTTTGTGACACGTTGGACCAAACTTAGGGCCCTGAAGCCAGAAGGTTAAGGAAACAGGTGGGAAAAAGCCAAAGGTCACCACACGCTTGCCACCTGGCCATGCTGCCACAGGAGCCCGGTGGCCAGTGAAATCCCATGTCTGCCACCCCTCTCAGGGGCCCCTCAGGCTGTGGTCTTGTCGCCAATTTCAGAACAAATGTTCAACTGCCAGCCCAGTCAGCATTTGGGGGAAAAACGGGGGAGTAAAAGGGGAGCTGTGGGTGTTTTGCCATGTACAGAAAACACCCCCCAAGTTCCTGGTCTTCCAGGTGGGCTCCTGGGGCTGGCCCCCCCCCAAAGGTTCCCCCCTCCATGAGAGGAAACACACACACACAGCCGATCTGAAGGGCAAAGCAGAGAGGGCTGGCAGGGGGGCCCCCCCCCCCCGTTGATCCTTTTCCCCCCACGAAAACCCTCTTACCTCCCCCGGGTAATTAAAACTAAATTGGGAGTGTGGGAACCTCACAAAGAATCCCAGAGGGGGGGGGCCCAAAAATGGGTGAGGGTCTGGGGGGCCTAAAGCCCTGAGGAGCAGCTGAGGGGGCTGGGGATGTTTAGCTTGGAGAAGAGAAGGTGGAGGGGGGAACCTGAGAGCCCTGCTTAAATATGTGAAGGGATGTCGTCTTGAAGACGGGGGCAAGCCTTTTTTCCCCACTGCTCCGAAGACTAGGACAAGGAGCAATGGATTCAAGCTGCAGGAAAGGGAGAACCTCAGAAGGAACTTCCTGACAGTCAGAGTGGAATGTGCTCCTCCATGGAGTGTGGTGGACTCTCCTTCCTCCTTTGGAAGTTTTGGGAATGCGTTGATGGGTTTTCCTGCATAAAGAAAGGGGTTCAAATGGAGGGCCCCTTTGGGGAATTTTTCAAACTCTTTTTGGTTCTATTTTTTTTTTCCAGGGGCGGAAGGGATGAATGCAGGCACTGAAAGGACAACAGATCAACCGGACAGCTTGGTGGTCCAAACGGCTGCTCTGTCTTCACTTGAGGCCACAGAGTAAGATATGGTTTCCAAGTTAATGACTTTTAACACCTGATTTCTGTTTCCAGTTGCAGAAGTAAAAAAGCCCCAGAAAACATGTCTCTTAGCCATTTCTGATTTGATTGACTCAAACTTGAGTCCAATTCCAGTTGCTTCAATGCCTTGACTGGGACTGGACTACCCATAAATCATGGATCGACTAGACTAGACTCGAGACTCGCTTTTTTTGCCCTCAATTTGTCCTTTCTGAAAGAGCCCCCTTTTCCCTTGGGATCTTTTTCCCCTCCAACAGCAACACAGTAATTGAGTAGCATTGCTTGATCTTTTGCTTTTGGGCCCCTTCCGCACCCTATCTTTTCCACGGCCGTGTCCGGTGGTGATGCCAGCCGTGGCTCTCCCAGGAGAGGAGCGAAACAGGGGGTCTCCCCTCTGCACCAGTGGCCTCCGTGTTCCGGGAAAGCGGGGAATGGCTAAACCTCCTCCTGCCGCAGCACAGCCAGGGGTTTTAACCGGTTGTTTCCAAGGCTTCTGCAAACAGGGGAAGTCTGCGATAGTGGGGCAACCACCGGTCACTGATGGGGAAAACCCTCCTTTTGCACCGCCTGGGGATGGGAGAAGGATGGGACGGTGAAAACCGTCAGCAAACCCGTCCTTGTGGTCCCATCCTACTCCCGTCCCCATGGCGGGGGGAGGGTGGCTGGAAAGGGCCTTACTGGTTTGAGAACAGCTCAATTTTTCTAACAATGACCAGGGCTGTTGGAAGTCTGGAAGCCATGAAGCCCTGTGAGGAGCGGCTGAAGGAACTGGGGATGTTTAGTCTGCAGAAGAGAAGGTGAAGAGGGGACATGAGAACCATGTTTAAATTTTGAAGGGATGTCATTCGGGGGAGGGAGGGGGGTTTTTTTTCTGCTGTTAGAGATGAGGAAAAGGGGGCAATGGTTTCAAACTAGGGGAAAAGGGGTTCCCACCTGAACCTCAGGAAGAACTTCCTTCATGGTCAGAGCTATCCAGCCATTAATAATCTGCCTTATTGGAATGTGATAGGGACCCCTCGTTCTCTGGAGGTTTTTAATCAGAGGCTGGATGGCCATTTCCCCCGGGAGGGCTTTGATGGGGGGTTCCTGCATGGCAGAAGGGGGTTGGACTGGGTGGCCCCTGGGGGTCTCCTCCAAAATCTGTGATTCTATGAAAGCACAGAAAAAAACTTAAAATGCAAAAGGGGGGGCCGTCATCCTTGCCTTTTTTTTCATCCTCTTCAGAAATGGCAGCAGGAGGTCTGCCGCACCAGAGACTTTGGGGGGCTCCGTGTCAACTTTGATGCCCCCTCCAAGGACTGTGGTGAGCAATGCCTGGCATGCGGAAGTCATGCGGGAAGAGCGCCAAGCCGTGGCCCTCCGTTTGTAAGTATGAGTCCCGGGGGGGGACCAGCTTTTTGTGGGATTGGAATGCCAGCTTTTGCTGGAATTACGGGGAGGGCGGGAAGGTTGTTGTATTTTTTGTGTGTTTGGTGGTTTAGATGACATGGTGGAAAAACTGGAAAAGGTTCGGGGGGAGAATCGGTTTCTTCTTCACTGCCCAGAAGACTTTTGTAAAAAAAACCCCCCGGGATTTGCTCCGTTTCTCAATTTTGCCTTTTTGCCCCTCCCTCTTACGTCTCCCACCAGGTCCTGCTGTAGATTTTGATTGTAGACTTCTCACAGAACAGCAGCTCTCTTGAATTTTCTTGCAGGCTGGAGTTTTCAATAAATTATTTGGAGTTGCGTCGTGGGGTGAAAATTTCACAAAACTTTCAGCAGTGTTTTTACCGATGGGCATCATTTTTAAAAAAATTTGGTTGCGGGGCAGGAATAACGTGGAAGAGGTTCAGAATTAATTGCAAGTGCAATTGCCTCATAACAGAATTAAATTAATGGGCAATTTTTACAGAGAATAAGGGGGATGGGGGCAAAAGGGAGCCATTACAGCTGGCCTAAAAACTATGTAGTCCATATTTTACAGTAACCTCTTGATTTCTGCAACGGTTTGGGGGCAAACCCTTTATGAAAAGAAAAAAAAAAAAAAGACAAAAAGACTCTCCCAGTCGTAGTACTTGGGTGAGAAAAGGGCCCGATGGGGGTTGGGGATAGCCGTTTTTGGGGGGTGCCAGGAGGAAAGAGGATGGAGTCCCCGGCGCACGGGGAAAGGGGGCTCAGTGTCGTTTTGGGCTTCTAGCCGTTTTGTTCTCTGGGAAAACCCCCCTCCCTTTTGCTTGAGCTTATTATCCACAGGGACAACGTTTGTTTTCCTGACACGTGGCCTAGTCTTACCTGGAGGGCGTTTTAGGTTGAGCCCCTTTCTTCCTCGCGTTCCCCGTCAGAATTCTCCCTCGGTTTGGGTTTTACCTCTCGGTCACTTCCAGGTTTCATTTTTGACATCAGTGCCAGTTAAAGTATATCACCAATTGGAAAGTTGGGTGCCAATTAGATATGGTGCCCACCAGACCCTACCCATATCCAGGAGCCTCATGCTTTCCCCACTCCGTTTCCCTGCCCATCCCTCATATACACCACCTTCTTCCTGCCAGCGCTGGCAGAGGCAGGAGAATGAAAAGGAAAAGGGTTGCATGTCAAAATTTTCCCAGTCCCATTCGCTCGCCTTTTGCTGGGGCTCAGAGGAGGAAGGCCAGGGAATGGGAGGGGGAGAAAGGGGGGAGGCAAGCGAGCACCTCTCCAATAAGCAAATTCACCAAGGTTTGCACCCCCTAGGGGAAGGGGAAAATGTACTCTTATAGGGCCTCTATCACTCTATATGAAGGTGCTGTAAATGAAAAAGCAGGTCTCTCTCTTGTTTTGGTAGTGCAGACCATCTCTCCCGGTAACGACTCAGCAAAGGCGACGGAAAAAACTGGAGGCTTACGGCAGGCCAATGGAAAAGGGCATATTTGAACAAGCTGACAGTAAGTTACGTTGCTTGCCAGGGTTGGGGATTTACAAAGCAAGGTGGGGGCAGGTCTTGTAGCATGGCTGAATGTTGTCCTGTTTTGACAGCACTCCTCAGCAGTGCCCTGGGCTTGTCCTGTTGCTGCTGCTTTTTGGACCATCAGAAAGGATGGGGCTTGGGGCCCCTCCTACCACCCCTCCCTTCCCCTCCCCTATGCATCCTCCCCTTTCCCCCTGTCTTTTGCCTTCCTGCCCCCTTTGCTGCTGCGTCCCTCCCTGCACTCTGTGGGGAAAACTCTCACCCCAAAACGGTTCTCAATCATGGACACAAGGCTAACTGAAGGAAAAGGGAGAGCAGGCTAGAAAAAAGAGATTTTTAGGGTAAAATGGGGGGGTATTTACCCATCCAGAAGCAAAGCAAAGAGGGATGGGGTTTAACTAGGGAGTGTAAGGACAGGACACAACTGGGAATTGGAGTGACAGAGTGATGACCTACAATGGTGTAATGTGTACTACCGGTTGACTAGCCAAAACCTGGGATTTAAATATTTTATTTCTGCCTTAGAATGAAGGTGTTGCTGGCTCTCCAGGAGAGCAAACGGTGGGGAACGGGCTTACGGTTTAGTGTTAGGTAACAAAGGCCGGTGGGGGGGTCACGATAGCTCTGTGATTGCTGGACGGGGTGAGGGTCATGGGGAAGTTTTGGTGGTCAGCAGAAAGGGAAGAAGACAATCAGCTGTCCTGTGAGAACATGGCAGGTGCTGGTGTTGTGACGGTTAAATCGCTATGGACATTTGCGAGTCCATTGTTCTGGGAGTTCCCAACTATGGCCTGGCAGTGCCTTTGAGGTCTTGCTTGCCCTAGTTATGTGCAAGGCAAGGCACGCATTATCCAGTCTTCTTCTTAGCGAGCATGTCCTTGCAGCCATAGTAGGGGAAATTTGATTTCTGCCACTTGATCGTATCTGCCAATTAAAGCATATTGCTAACAGAGTCGTCCTGGAGGCAGCTTTGGTAACCTTCAGGAGCTGGCATTGAGAGTCATGTTGTGCCGTGAGGGCTTAGGGTTGGGGCCAGGCCTCCTGGCAGATGGGATCCAGTACTCCCTATTGGAAGCCAGCAATGGGAAAGGGGCCCAGTTCACTCCCATCTGTGTTCAACATTATACCATTTTTGCCTACGTGGGGCTGTGAAAATCATATCAAACAAATTTTTTCATTTTATTTTTTAATTTCTCTCCTTTTCGCTATTTTTTTTCCCCCGTTATAGACTGAATATCACCAGTTAATGGCAGAAAATTTCCCCTAATCTGTGAGAAGCTACACCAAAAGCTGGGGTCTTTTCACCTACTCCGGGGGTCATGGGTAACGACTGGCCAGCCTTTTCGTCCTTGGGGGGTTAGCCTCCTGCCGTTCCCCCGAGCACAGCCTTCGAGAAATGCCCAGCAAGCCTTTAAGTACGGGCTGGGCAAACAGGTATGGATGTGCGTGCTGGCTTTTGTTTCCAGACACAAGGAGGCATCGTCGTCAGTGGGGGAAAACCCGTGTGGGGCTCAGGAAGTGGAGGCCCTGGGGAAGCAGCATTCCCCAAAGGGGCTGAAGCTGATTTCAGAGGAGGGGGGGGGAAGTCTGCAAGAGTCCCCCGGTGGCGGCAGAGAGGGAGGGGGAAAAGCAGCAGGTGATGGTGGGCCAGACCCCACTGAAGGACTGCCTGGGAGGAGCCCAAGGGGAGAAGGAGGCAGCACCAGCTGCAGGAGTGATATCTGGGGGGGAAATTTGGGGCCACAGAAGAGCAAGGCAATGGCAGCAGAGCAACCGCCTGGTGAAGGAGGAGGAGGTTGTGGGGAGGACAGTGAAGGTAATGATAGAGGTGGCGGTGGAGACGGCAGAGATGGTGATACCCGCGGTGGTGATGGAGACGGCTCCGGTGGGGGGAGACATCAGTGCCAGGTGCATTGCCCTGTGGGAAGAGATGGTAACATTTAAAGCGGATGGACGCAGTGCAGAACGTCTCACCGGAGGAAGTGGATACCTTCTGGGATAAAAGGGGCAACTTACAACATGTCTACATTTGCATTGAGGTTGAGGCTGTTGATGCCCTGGACAAGAAGGTGAATTGCCTGTGGTCCAGCCTGTTGGACAACCTGCTGCGGGCAGTGACTGCCCTAAAGGAGGCCTTGTGTGGATTCTGGGCCCAAAGGGGATTCTGGCTCCCTTGAAAGAAGAGGCTGGCTGCCTGTGGCACCTCCTGGAGAAGATCTGGAGCAAGGGCATAGTATTCATAGGGCCTCTTTTTAAGGAACATCAAGGTGACTTTCCCCCCCTTTATCTGCAGGAGAAGGTGGACGCTGTGCAGAGTCTCCCTCCGGATCAGGGGGCTTTTACTGAAGGAAAAATTATGCCGTACGGGAGGAGAGGGACGCCCTGTGGAATGTCCCCGTGAAGGAGCTGGCTCTCCTGGATGCCACCGTGGGTGACTTGACACACGGGTTTTATAACTCAGATATTTTCTTTGGAGAAAAAGCGACTGCATTTGGGAAGGCATGTGAGCAGATGTTTACCCTGAAGCATGTCCTAAGGGGGGAATGGTCCCTGTGGAAGAGACTGATTTCCTTGGAGGCTGTCCTTTGTAATTTCCCTGTGGAAAAACTGAAGGTGCTGGAAGAAAAGGACGCCGCTTTATTTGATAAGTTGTGCTCTCTGAAGGAAAGTTCCCTTGACTCCCTGGAAGAAGAGCTGCTACGTCTGAGGTTCTGTGTCCTGAGAAACGCTAAGGGGGGGCGGGGGGGCTGCGAGAAGAGCTGGATGGGCTGCAAAGAGAGCTGCATGGGTGGTGGAGGGCGTGCGCATTTCCCCTGTCAGGCAGAGGTGGCTGCCCTCCCGGGGGGTGATGGGTGCCCTGCAGAATGCAGGTGCCCCCCCCGCGGAGGTGGAAAAGGGGGATGGAAATCAAAAACGGCCTTTTGGGTCCCAAAAGGGGGAGGTTTGGGTTTCATAAGAATCTTTCTTTTTACGAGGCTGTTGCTGGTAGTAAAAGAACGGATGGAGAAGAGGGGGAAAGAAACCTTTTCCATATCCTGTCACATCCATTTTTGAATTTTTCCCGGGTGCAACAAGACATCCAGTGCAGCTTGTTGAGGCCCAATGCTCTACAGTTGGCCCTCCACATCCATGGATTCTGTATCCCCCCATTCAACCAACCCCAGCTTGAAAAAAACTGCCCCCCCCTGACAAAAAACAAAACCCCAAAATTTGATTTTCCCCTATTAATATTAGGGTCACCATTTTACTGCACCATTGTACATAACGGGCCCTGAGCATCCATGAACTTTGTTATCCACTGAAGGTCCTGGTACCAAACCCTAGCAGATACCAAGGGACTGGTGTACTGGGTTTCTATAATTGTTCCGGGTTTGGTTCTCTCATGAGTAAGTTGTGCTTTTTATTTCTGTGTCATAAATTGAATCATAGATTCATAGAGTTTGAAGATTCCCCAAAGGGGGCCCTCCAGTCCAACCCTCTTCCAAGCCCCTCCCTTTGATAGAGGGCCATCCAGGGGCCTTTTGCTCAAAAACCTCCAATGAAAAAGGGGGACCCCACCACACTCCACGGAGACAGCAGTCGGTTCCACTGCCGGACAGTTCTGACCGTCAGGAAGTCCTTCCCCGAGGTTCAGGTGGAATCTCTTTTCCTGTCGTTTGAGTCCACTGCTCAATGTCCTAGTCTCTGGAGCAGCAGAAAACAAAACTTGTCCCCTCTTCAACATGACGTCCCTTCAAATACTTAAACACGGCTATCATGTCCCCTTCTCTTAACCTTCTCTTCTGCAGCTAGACATCCTAGCTCCCTCAGCTGCCTCAAAGGGCATGGCTTCCATATCGCATGTTGGTATTTCTTTCCACATCTCAAATCCACTGGGTTCAAACCTTTGGGCCCCCCTGGGGCAGACAACCAACCCTTCAGAAAAACAGAGATATAGCAGTCATGGGAGAATCTCAGCACCAACAAATCTCTCAGTTGCCTTGTAGACAATTTCAGAGTCCAGAAGGTGGAGGAGAGAACAAGGGGGGCAGCTAAATTTAAAGATCCTAACCAAAAATAGTGAGTTAGTTAAAATTAAAGTTTGTTTATTAGTAAAATTTACCAAAATCAAAGAATGAACGGCAAACATGATAAAATAAAAAAACACAATATATAGGATACAAAAGCATGAAATGTCATTAAAAAAGTAAATTTAAAAAAAGAAAATGACATATATTATTTGTTAAGTTAATAAACAGTACTTTTTTGCTTTAAAAAATAGACTAAAAAAGGGAATAAAATACAGAACCAGCACATGTTTAGATAAGTTCATCACCTTAACATGCAACCCCGATGTGCTCAATAAAACATCCTCTAGGTTGGGAAAAGCCCTACCTATAAAAAAAGCAGTTTAGTTCAACGTATGTATTTGTACCTTGAAGGCGGTGGGCTAACCATTTACTACGGTCCCAGGGT
>CAOLHI010007640.1:0-10731 GCA_948474755.1 Ctenosaura bakeri
GGGTTCCCCCTTTTTTTTTAAAAAAAGGGGGGGGGCCTTTTTGGGGGGAAAAAACCCCAAACCCCCCAAAAAAAAATTTTTTTAAAACCCTTTTTTAAAACCCCCCCTTTTTAATTTTTTTCCCCCAAAAAAAACCCCCTTTTTAAAAAAAAATTTTTTTTTTTTGGGTTTTTCCCCCCCCCCCCTTTTTTTTTTTTAAACAGGGTTTTTCTGGGGCCTTTTTAATTTTGTTTTTTTTTTTTTTTTTTTTTCCTTTTTTAAAAAAAAAGGAAAAAAAATTTTTTCCCAAAATTTTTAAAAAAAAAAAAAATTTTTTTTTGGGAAAAAAATTTTAAAAAATTTTTTTTGAATTTAAAAAAAATTTTTTTTTGTTTTTTCCCCCAAAATTTTAAAAAAATTTTTTTTTTGGGTTTTTTTTTTTTTTTTCCTATTTTAAAATTTTTTTTTTTTTTTTTTTTTTTTTTTTTTTTTTTTAAAAAAAAATTTTAAAAAAATTTTTTTTTTTAAAATTAAAAAAATTGGGGAAATTTTTTTTTTTTTAACCCAAAACCCCCCCCCGGGGAAAACCCCAAAAATTTTCCCCCCCCCTTTTTTGGGGGGGGCCCCCCCCAAAAAAGGCCCCCAAACCCTTGGGAAAACCCCGGGGGGGGGGCCCCAAACCCCCCCGGGGGGGCCCCGGGTTGGCCCCTTGGAAAAAATTTTTTTTTTTTTCCCCCCCCGGGGGAAAAATTTTTTTAAAAAAAAGGTTCCTTTTAATTCCTTTGGGTTGGTTAAAAGGGGGTTTTTTTAAAGCCGGGGGAACCCCCTTTTTTTTTTTTTTAAAAAACCAAAAATTTTTTTGGGGGGGGAGGGGGCCCCGTTTTTTTTTAAAAATTTTTGGGGGGCCCCCCCGGGGCCCCCCCCCTTTTTTTTTTATTTTTCCCCTTTTTACCCCAAAATTTAAAAATTTTCCCAAATTCCCCCCCCCCCAAAAAAAAAAAAAATTTTTTTTTTAGGGGGAAAAACCCAAAAAAATTTTTTTTTTTTTTAAATGAAAAATTTTTTGAAATTTTTTTTTCCCCTTGGAAAAAAAGGTTCCGGGGTCCAAAAAAAATTTTAAAATTTAAAAAAAATGGGTTTTTTTTCCCCCTTTTTTTTAAAACCGGAATTTTTTTTTTAAAAAGGGGGGGAAAAAAAAACAGGTTTTTTTTTTAAAAAAATTTTTTTTTTTTAAAAAAAAATTTTAAAAATTTTCCCCCCCGGGGGGGGGGGGGCCCTTTTAAAAAAAGGGAAACCCCCCCAAAAACCCCCCCCCTTTTCCCCCCCAAAAAAAAAAAAGGGTTTTTTAAAAAAGAATTTCCCCGGGGGGGTTTAAAAAAAGGGGAAAAAAAGGGGGGGGGCCGAATTTGGGGGGGGTTTGGGGGAAAAAATTTTTTTCCCCCCAAAAAAAACCCCCTTTTTCCCCCCCCCCCCCCCCGGGCCCCCCGGGGGCCCCAAACCCCGGGGGGAAAAAGGGGGTTTTTTTGGGAAAAAAAACCCCGG
Source organism: Ctenosaura bakeri (assembly GCA_948474755.1). NCBI lineage: Eukaryota > Metazoa > Chordata > Lepidosauria > Squamata > Iguanidae > Ctenosaura > Ctenosaura bakeri. The sequence goes on from CAOLHI010007640.1 coordinate 1,522, forward strand.
CCCCGGGTTTCCCCCCCCCCCAATTCCCCCCTTTTTTTTTTTGGAAAATTTTTCTTTTTCCCTTTTTGGGGGGGGGGGTTTTTAAATTTTAAAACCTTTTGGGGGGGGGCCCGGGGGGGGGGGTTTTTTTTTGGGAGGGAAAAAAAAACCCCCCAAAATTTTTGGGGGAAAAATTTTTTTTAAAAACCCGGGGGGAAAAAAAAAAAAAAATTAAAGGCCCAAAAAAAAAAAACCCCCTTTTAAAAAAAAAATTTTTTAAAAAAAAAAAAAATTTAACTTTAAAAACCAAAAATTTTTTTAAATTTTGGGGGTTTTTAAAATTTGGGGGGAAAACCCGGGTTTTTTTGGAAAAAAAATTTTTAAAAAACCCCAAAAAAAAAAAAATTTTTTTTTGGGGGGGGGGGAAAAAAAGGGAATTTTGGGAAAAAAAAAAATTTTTTTTTCCCCCCCCAAAAGGGGGAATTTTCCCCCCCTTTTTTTTGGGGGGGGGCCCCCCCGGGGGAAAAAAAATTGGGGGGTTTTTTAAAATTTTTAAATTTTAAAAAAAAAATTTTTAAAAAAAACCCCCTTTTTTTAAAAATTTTTTTTTTAAAAAAAAAAAAAAAAAAAAAAAAACCCCCCCCCCTTTAAAATTTTTTTTAAAATCCCGGGATCTGGTCCACGCTTCTCCAAAAGCAGTCCGGGGCTCCCGCCCCGCCCCGCTCCAGGGATGAAAATGGCAGCTTCCGGTTGGTTGAAAAACTCGACCAACCACTGAAGCTCGCCAGCCTAAAGCCCGCCCCCAGCAGATTGCAGGCTCGCACCAATGCGAGCCTGCAAATCTACATATGGCGGGCAGGCTTGCAGTGGCGCATTCCCTTTTTTTGAAAGACCTTTTTTTAGCGGTCTTTCAAAAGCATGTGGACAACCACTTGGGGTCGTTCAGGAGCGGGCTGGACTGTGGATCTATGTAAAGTAGGTCCGACCCACTCCGGTCCGGGGCCAACGTTTTCCCTGGAGGATGCTCGGCCTGTTTAAAAAACCCGTGCAGAAAGGGCCCTTTTAGTTTCAAACCCCAAAGTCAACCATGGTTTTCCGAGTGACCTTGGGAAATTCCCCCATTTCTCTAAAAAAACTACCTTTTTATGAAAAAAACCAGCCTCATTGTTTTGATCCCAAAGCCATTTCACCTTTTTCAACATCTGCAAGGTTGTGATTTGACCTCGTCATGAGCAGCCTGAGAGTTTCCAAGGGGAAAGAATTTCAACTGAACTAATCAGCTGCATAAAATTATTCTTTGTAAACTAAAACAAGGAGGGGAAAGCACAACCAAAGGGGGAATTTTTGTGGACCCTAAACCCCAAAGTTCTTTTTTAAGCCCCAAAAAAACCAGTTGGGGGCAATTTTGCCCCACCAGGCTATTTTAGCCTCGGGGTAACCCCGGCCCTGGAAGTTACTCAAAAAGTAAAAATTTGGGGTATTTCCTATTGGACCAAAGGCCTTTCCTTGACCTAAAATGGCTTAGAGACAGCAAACTATGGTGAAATTACCCTCCAATGCCCCCTAATGAACGTTGAGAATTTGGGGGGGCCAAAAAAAAAAAAATTAAAAGGGGTTCCTTCAAGCATTCAGAGAACCTTTCACATTCTATTTCATAAACCCCTAAAGCAATCATACAAGGTACTCAGTATATGGCTTAGGTCATGAAACTGCATCTTCCAAGGTCAGCCTGCCAATACCTAAAGGGCAAAAAAGGTGCTTTCTATGTGTCCTAGCCATGGGGGGAAAACAGCCCCAAAGTGGAAATAGAAAGGGGCCTTCTCAATCCCGGATCCATCATGGTCAAGGGGCCTTGTTGTGCTTGCAGCTCAGGGTACATGGGATCTGCCAGGCATAGCCTTTCCTGGCAGGGATAATCTTGGCACAGTAGTAGAATTCTGCAGAGGGGTGTCCATGAAGGTACCTTTAAGCTGAAGCTAGTGCAACATATTAAAAACTAGATTGTTGACCTAAGTGATATATAAAAATCATATAACGCCAGTCTTTTTAAAATTATTTTTATTAATAAAAAAAAGTAAAATAAGATTAACATTCATTCTATTAAGCAACACACACACACACACACATTATTATATGCATCAAACATTCTACTTTATCATTCTGCATTTTTAAAAATTTCCCCCTGAATGAGAGGCAGTAGAAAAAACGTAAATAATACTACTTGTTAATTTAATCAAACAGATATACCTTTTGTAGCTGTATATTCTTTAGAAATAACATTTAATACCAGTGTTAAAGGAAAGTTTTCTCCCGCCCAAAATGCTTCTGGTCTGAATTTAAGGGTCTTTTTTTTTTAATTTCAAGGCCATGCAAAGAAGAATATTGACAAAAGGTCAAAGTCCAAAAGGAAAGGAACCCAAATTAACAAAGGAAACCAGTCCATAGGAGGACTGACTTAGGGAGCTAGGCATTTTTAGCCTGGAGAAGAGAAGACTTTAGGAGTACAGAGGATCTTTAAGTATATGAAAAGATATCCTGTTAAAAGATGGAACAAGCTTGTTTGTCTCCTGAGGGGCCCAAAAACCCAATCAGCCCGCCCAAAAAAAAGGGTTTTTTTTTTCCCCCAAAAAAACCCCCCCTTTTCCCCTTCCCCGGGGGGCCCCCCCAAAGGGGGCCCCCCTTTTTTGGGTGGGGGTTTGGGTTTCCCCCCCCTTTTTTCCCCCCCCAAACCCCCCCCAAAAAACCGGGGGGGTTTTTGGGGTTTTTTTCCCCCCCCCGGGGAAAATTTTTTAAAAAAAGGGAAAAAAAATTTAAAAAAAAAGAATTTTTTAAAAATTTTTTTAAAAAAAATTTTTTAAAAAAAAAAATTTTTTTTTTCCCAAAACCCCCCAAAAAAAAACAAAAAAAAAAAAAAATTTAAAATTTTTCATTAAAAAACCCCAAAAAAAAAAAAAAAACAAAAAAATATTTTTAAAATTTAAAAAAAATTTTTTTTTTAAAAAATTTTTAAAAAAGGAAAAAAACCCCCCTGAAAAATTTTTTCCCCCCCCCTTTTTTTTTTTAAAAGGGGGGGGCCCCAAAAAAAAAAAAAAAAAAAAAGGGGGGGGGGAAAAAAAAAAAAAAAACCCCCCAAAAAAAAAAAAAAGGGTTTTTTTTTGGGGGGGGGGGGGAATTTAAAATTTAAAAATTTTTTTTTTAAAAAAAAATTGGGGAAAAAGAAAAAAAATTTTGGATTTTTAAAAAAAAAAAAAAAAGGGGGAAAAAATTTTTGAAAAAATTTTTAAAAAAAAATTTTTTTTTTTGGGTTTAAAAAAATTTTAAAAAGGGAAACCCCCCGGGGGGTTTTTCCCCGGGTTTTTGGGGTTTTAAAAATTTTTTTGGTTTTTGGTTTTAAAAAATTTTTTTTTTTTTTTTTTTTAAAAGGGCCCCCCCCAAAAAAAATTGGGGTTTTTTTAAAAAAATTTTTTTTTTTGGGGGTTTTTTAAAAAAAAAACCAAAAAACCCCCCTTTTTTTTTTAAAAAAAAAAAAGGTTTTTTAATTTTTTTTTCCCCCCCCCCCCTTTATTTTTTTTTTCCCCCAAAAAAAAAAATTGGAAAAGGGGGTTTTAAAAAAGGGGGCCCCCAAAATTAAATTTCCCCGGGTTTTTTTGGGGGGTTTTTTTTGGGGTTTTTTTTTTTTTCCCCCTTTTTTTTTTTAAAAAAAAAAAAAAAAAACCCCCAAAAAAAAAAAAAAATTTTTCCCCTTTTTAAAATTTTTTTAAAATTTAAAAATTTTTTTTTTTTTTTTTTTTGGGGGTTTAAAAATTTCAAAATTTTTTGGGGGAAACCCTTTTTTGGGGGGGGAAAAAAAAAAAACCCCCCAAAAATGTAAAACCAAGGTTGCCCTTTTTTTTATTTCCCCCCAAAAAATTTTTTCCCCAAAAACCCCGTTTTTTTTCTTTTTTTTAAAAAAAAAAAGGGTTTTTTTTGGGGGCCCCCCAAACCCCCCCCAAAAAATTTCCCCCCCAAGGGGGGAAAAAAAATTTTAAAAAAAATTTTTTTTTGGGCCCTAAATTTTTAAGGGGGCCCCCTTTTTTTTCCCTTTTTTTTTCCCCCAAAAATTTTTTTTAAAATTTTTTTTTAAAAAAAAAAATTTAAAAATTTTTTTTTTTTTAAAAAAAAAATTTTTTAAAAAAAAAAAAATTTATTTTTTTTTTGGGCCCCTTTTTCCCGGCCTTTTTTCTTGGAAAAAAGGGGGGGGGGAAAAAAATTTTTTTTTAAAAAAAAAAGGGGGAAAAAAATTCCCCCTTTTTTTAAAAAAAAAATTTTTCCCTTTTTTTTTTAAAAAAAAAAAAATTTTTTTTTTTGGGGAAAAAAAAAAGGGGGGAAAAAGGGGTTTTTTTAAAAAAATTTTTTAAAAAATTTTTTTTTTTCCAAACTTTAAAAAAAAAAATTTTTTATGGTTTTTTCCCAAATTTTTTTTTCCCCCCCCCTTTCCCCCCTTTTCCCCCTTTTAAAAAATTTTTTTTAAAAAACCCAAAAATTCCCCCCTTTTTAAAAACCCAAAAAAAAGGGGGGTTTTAAAAAAACCCTTTCTTTTTTTTTTTTTTATTTGGAAAAAAAAGCCTTTTTAAAAAAAAAATTTTAAAAAAAACTTTTTTTTTTGGGGGGCCCAAAAAAAAAAATTTTTTTTTTTTTTCCGTTTTTTTTTAAACCCCCCCAATTTTTGGGGGCCAAAAAAACCCCCCAAAAAAAAAAGGGGGGGGGGTTTTTAAAAAAAGGGTTTCTTTTTAAAAAACCCTTTTTTTTAATTGAATTTAAAGGGGGGGAAGGGGAAAAGGGGAAAAAAAAAATTTTTTTGGGGTTTTTTTTTTAAAAAAAAAAAAAACCCCCCCCCCCAAAAGGCCCGTTAAAAAAAAACCCTTTTTTAAAAATTTTTTTAATTTAAAGGTTTTTTTTTTTGGGTTTTTTTTTTTCAAAAACCCAAAAATTTTTAAAACCCTTTCCAAAAAAAAAACCCCAAAAAAAATAATTTTTTAAAATTGGGTTTTCCCCCAAAAAAAAATTTTTTTTTGGGAAAAATTTTTTTTTTTAAAAAATTTGGGGGAAAAAAAAAATTTTTAATTTTAAAAAAAAAAAAAGGAAAAATTTTTTTTTTTTTTCCCCCCCCCCCCAAAAAAAAAAAAAAAATTTTTTTCAAAGGTTTTTTTTTTAAAAAAATTTTTTAAAAAAAAAAAATTTTTTGGTTCAATTTAAAAAATTTTTTTTTAACCCCAAAATTTTTGGGAAAAAAGGGAAAATTTTTAAAGGGGTTTTTTAAAAATTTTTAAAAAAAACCCCCTTTTTTTTTTTTTTTGGGGGGGTTTTTAAAACCCAAATTTTTTTTTTTAAAAAAATTTTTAAAATTTTTTCCTTTTTAAAGGGAAAAAAAAGGGGGTTTTTTAAAAAAATTTTTGGGGGGGGAAAAAAAAAATTTTTTTTTTTTTTTTTTCCCCCCAAAACCTTTTTTGGGGGGGGGTTCCCCCTTTTTTTTTTTTAAAAAAAATTAGGGAAACCTTTTTCCCCCAAAAAAAATTTTGGGGGGGGCCCCCCAAACCCCCCCTTTTTTATCTGCCGGAAAAAAAAAAAATTTTTTTTAAAAATTTTTTTGGGAAAAAATTTAAAAAGGGGTTTTTTTTAATTTTTAAAAAAAAAAACAAAAATTTTTTTTGGGTTTTTTTTTTAAAAAAAAAAAGGGGGGGGGGAAAAAAAAAACCAAATTTTTTAAAAATTTTAAAAAAGGGGTTTAAATTTTAAAATTTTTTTTTGGTTTTTTAAAAAAAGGAAAAAATTTTAAAAAATTTTTTTTTTTAAAAATTTTTAAAAAGGTTTTTAATTTTAATTTTAAAAAAAAAAAAAGGGAAAAAAATTTTTTTTTTTAAAAAAAAAAGGTTAAATTTTTAAAAAAATGGAAAAATTTTTTTTTTTGGAAAAAAAAAATCCCAAATTTTTTAAAAAATTTAAAAAAATTAAAAAATTTTTTTTTTTAAAAAAAAATTTGGGGTTTTTTTTTTTTTTTAAAATTTTTTTTTAGGCCCCCTTTTTTTCCCCCGGGGGAACTTAAAATTTTTTTTTTTCCCCCCCAAAAATTGGGGGGAAAAAAAAAAGGGGGTTTAAAAAGGGGGGGAAAAAAAAAAAAACCCCCCTTTTGGTTTTTTTTTCCCCCCCCCGGGGGAACTGAAAAACCCCAAAAAAAAAACTTTTTTTTTTAAAAAAAAAAAAAAACCCCGGGAAATTTTCCCCCCCCCAATGGGGGGAAAAAAAACCCCGGGCCCCTTTTCCCCAAAAAAAAAAATTTTTTTTTCCTTTTAAAAAGAAAAGGGAAAAAACCCAAAAAAAAATTTTTTAAAAAAAAAAAAAAGCAATATTTTTCCCCCCCCCCCCCGGGGTTTTTTTGGGGAAAAAAAAAAATTTTTTTGTTTCCCCAAAGGGTTTTGGCCCCGAGGTTTTTTCCCCGGGCCCCAAAAAAAATTTTTTTTGGTTTTTTAAAAAGGGTTTTTTTCCCCCGGGTTTTTTTGGGGGGGGGGAAAAGTTTTCCCCCAAAAAAATTTTTCCCCTTCCAAAAAAAAAAAAAAAATTTTTTCCCCCAAACAAAAACCCAAACCCCCCCCGGGGGGGGTTTTTTTTTTTTTTTGGGTTTTTTTTATTTTCCTTTTTTTTGGGTTTTAAAAGACTTAAAGGAAAAAAATTTTTTTAAAAAAATTCCTTTTTTTAAAAAAAAAAAAGTTTTGGGGAAAAAAAAGGGCTTTTTAAAAAAATAATTTTTTTTTTAATGGCCCCCGGGGGCCCCGTTAAAAACCCCTTTTTTTTAAAATTTTGGGTTTTTTTGGGTTTTTTTTTTAAAAAAATTTTTTTTTTTTTTTTTTTTTTAAAAAATGGGGTTTTTTTTTTAACCTTTTTAAAATTTTGGGAAAAATTTTTTAATTCCGTTAAAAATTTAAAAAAAGGTTTAAAAAAAAAAGGAAATTTTCCCCCTTTTTCCCCCCCAAAAAAAATTTTTTTTTGGGGGCCCCCGGAATTTTCCAAACCCCTTTTAAGGGTTTTTTTAAAAAACCCCCTTTTTTTCCCTTTTTTCCCCCCCCCCCCCGGGGGGCCCCTTTTTCCCCCAAAAAACTGGAAAAAAAAAAAAAAAATTTTTTTTTTTTTAAAGGGTTTTTTTTTTTTTTTTAAAAAAAAAAAAATTAAATTTAAAAAGGGGGGAAAAAACCCCCTTTTTTTTTAAAAAAGGGGGGTTTTTAGGAAAAAATTTTTTTTTCCCCCTAAAAACGGGGAAAGGGAAAAGGGGAAAAAACCCCCCCAAAAAATTTTTTAAAAAAAAAAATTTTTTTTTTTTAAAAAAATATTTGATCAATTTAGCTATCCCAAAATACAGGAAAGCATTTGCCCTGGCTAAGTTCAACATGCTTCCATTTGCACTGTTAAAAATAAGATACAATAATGTCCATATTGTGATCGCTTATGTCCTTGTGAGGCAGAGAAAGTAGAAGCTGTAGGGCATGTTTTATTGTACTGTTTTTTTTACTGTGATCTTTGATGCTTTTTTATTAATAATTTTTACAAAATATACCAGGGAGATCTAACTGTTTACGTTGATATTTTTTGGCAGACCACTTCCCTGAAATCACCCCCCAAAGTACTTTTTTTGTGTGGCAGCAATAGCTTGTCAGTGTAGGATGTTGTCCTAGTCTTAAAGATATTATATTATGTTTTTTAAAAATAAAACTTTGTAATTCAAATATTTTATATTTAGTGTTCTTTTAAATTTTCTATTTAATGTCCTATTCTTAATGCATTTCATTACATTTTTTATCATTCTATTTGGTTTTTTGTTTGTTTTGCTATCATTGACCAAATAAACATATGGTATCATCCCAAATTTTAAATGCACTATTCTTAATATCTAAAGCCCTAAATTACTTAGGCCTGGAGTATTCGGGGGAATTTTTTTCCTTTTTTTAAAAAACTTGGCCCTTTCCGCACGTGGGAAAGGAACCGCGCAAAAACGGTACTCACCGGACTTTTCAGCGTCCGGGCGAGTCCGTCGGGATGGGGGCAGTGCAAACTCATCACTCCACACTGTTCCAGCGTCCAAAATGGCGGCTTCCGGTTGGTGGAGGCTTTGTACCAGAGCACGGCAACGGAGCGCCCGGGGTTGCGCGCTCGGGTTTTTTTTAAAAGAGGTTTTTAAAAAGCACACTGCATGACCAGTTCCGGTCACTCCCAAACAGACTGAGGTCCCGGGGCTTAAAAGTAGTCTGCCTCAGTCCACTCCATGGTGCTTAGACCTCCATGGAAGGGAGTTTTCACTGTTTTTTAAAAGGGCCGGGGGCAGAAAGGCCATATGTAGTCATAGCGCTTTGAGGCAGACCAAAAGATGTTGCTTGAGTTGTTACTTGTTTTAAAGTTAAAAGATTTTGCTTTTATTAAAAATAGAGTTTTCGGTGTTTTTTTTAAAATACTTCCCTTGCTCCATCTACCTCCCTACTGTCTACACTAACTGTAGGTGACCCAGAGTTTGAGAAGGGAATCTTTCCCCCCCTTACATAAAAATGCTAGAGCCTGAAGCTGGGCATTTCTGTGTGGAAATATTAGTTAAGCTGTGGACCTTTAAAAATTCTTGAAAATTGCAGTTTTTTTCCACCCCTCAAGACATGCAATAGCAGGTTTTTTTGAGATATTGGAACCTAAATTTAAAAAATTTTTTTCCCCGAAAGATTCAGCAGGTCTAGTCCACTGCAAGTTTTTAAGATGAGCCAACACTCTGAATGGTCATTTCTGGCTTTCTGAAAGTCTGGACTTTTAAGAAATCTTCTTTTTGTTTTTTAATTTCTTTTTAAATGGAATTGTGTTTTAAATTATGGTTGCACTGTTAGCCATTTTGAAAACTTAAACCATTTCAACCATTTTGGGAAAAATTTTAAAAACCCAAATTTTTTAAAAGGGGTTAATTTACATTCAGAGGACTTGGATTTTATAGAATCCTACAGCTAAGCAACCCAAAAAGTAGAGCTAACCCCGGAACTTCACCCAACTCAAAAAGGAATATTCAGAAGTCATGGGATCCCTTCCTCCCACCAAAGTAACTGCAGATAGCAGTGAATAATTCAACCATCTAAGCAAAGCAAGGAGAAAGAGTGAGTATGGTATAGTGCTTGGAGTGCTGGACAAGCAATAGGGACACTTTGGGGCCCTTTTTCCCCACGGGGCAAGGGA
>CAOLHI010007641.1:0-13609 GCA_948474755.1 Ctenosaura bakeri
CATCTCAGCTCCGTTCCTCACCGAAACCCCCACCGCCCGATCCCCTACACCTCATTCCATCACTCTGCCATCCTTCATAAGCTTCTCTTACATGACAATACATTCACGTTTGCTTCATTTGAGATCTTCACTTGGTTCAAGCAAGAAATAAGAACAGTCTAGCAGATTATGCTATATTTTATATTTGGCACTTAAGATAAGATTAGGCTATCAAAAGAGCTGAAACTATATCTATTAAAAAGCAAGACCTAAGACCAGTACAGCATGCAATTAATCCTCCAGTATTACCTTTATATTTTGTATTTCATATGATACAAACAACAGTTGGCAATCTTTAATACATCACATCCTAAACCAGAACAGAGGAAAGGTCTGTGCAGGACAACGTCCTGCTTCTTCCGGGGCCTCAGAAGAGTGTCAGGCCCCACAGCTGCCAGGATTCCCCAGAGGGGTTCTTCGGATGCCATTTTCTGCTCCCCCTCTACCTTGCCTGCTTCATTTCTCTTTTCCTGCCCTTTCACTTTTCGCTCTCCTTCAAAGATTTGCAAAACTATTAATAGTTAGTGCCACAAATGCTGCTCTCTTCCTCAGGCAAGAGACACCTTCAGAAGCCAGCAGTGGCTCCCCAGCCCTTCCTCCTCACCTGTCCGCCCTCCATTCCCCTCCTGCTATTTTGTGAAAGGTGGCCCAGGGGGCTCCGCTGGCTGAGGGGGACTCAGACCGAAAGTCTTCCGGAGTCCCAGTCCAACAGTCAAACCAGAACTCCGTGCCGTCTCCCCAAAAGCCATCATCAGGCCTTGCCTTCCCAGAGCCTTCCTCTGAGGCCGAGAGAGTGTCCCTTGTCCAAGGTCGCCCTGTCCGTTCCCCTGTGTGGGGACTCAGCCGCCTGTCCTTCCCTCCCTCCTCTACCTGGGGAACCATCAGCGGAGAAGGAGCTGGTTTGGACGCTCAGGGTTCAAATATTTGAAGAAATCTGCCCCAGGAAGAGGGGGTGGGAGGGGGGCTTCCGCCTGGCCTCTCCCATCTGGCCGGAGAACCAGGCTGTTGCCGCCCCAAGGGAACCCACGGGGGGTATTATGGGATGGGCGAGCAGGGCTGGGGGTGACTGGGGGCTCCCCAGAGATTGAAGCTAGAGCTGCCTCCAGTTCCAGGGCTTGGGAGGGGCCCTCTGGGGAGGGGAAGGATGGTTCCCTGTGGGGGGGGATCTGGCAGCCGCCCTCCTGGGCTGGGTGGGGGTCCCTCCCTGAAGGCCTGGGCGGCCGTGTGGAGCCCCTCCCTTCTCCCCCTCCCCACCGGAGGCCCCGCTTCCCCAGAGAGCCAGGAGGACCTTGGCGGGGACAGAGCCAGCAGGCGGGGGGGGGGGGGGGGAGGGCGGGGTGAGCCTTGGGGGGAGGGAAAAGAGCCGGGGGGGGCTGCCTGGGCTCCCGGCGGGGCGGAGGGGAAACGGAGGCGGCCTGAGAGCGGGAGGGGGGCGGGCGCTGCTCTCGGCTGACTGAGGGCGGCTTCTCTCTCTCCGCTTCCCCCGGGGGGCTCCCTGGGGGCGGCTGAATCGGGGGGGGGGAAACACGGCTGGAGGGAGAAAATCCTCCCCTCCCCAGACTGGGGGTCCCACCTTACCTCTCCTCCCCGCTGGAAAACGCGGAAGTGAGCGGCAGGAAGTGCGTCACTTCCTCCCTCCCCCGCCTCAGCCTCCTTGCTGCCTCTCTAGGAAGCTTCGCTCTTTGCTCTCCGGAGGACCGGCGGCAGGAGGGAGGCTTACGGTGGGTGGGGGACCCCAGATGGGCCCGTGGGGCGGGGTGGGGGAGGGAGGAGGGAAGGAGGACCCCCAAATGGGCCGGAGGGGCGGGCGGGCGGGAGGGAGAGGAGCAGCTGGAGGGGCTTCTCTGGAGAGGGAGCGGGGGGGGGGGTGAGGGGAAAAGTCAGGCTAGGTGGGCGGGGGGCTCCTGGGGTGGGCGGGGGCAGGGGTCTCTCATGCAAAGCCCCTCCCGAAAAGGGCCCCCTCCCTCCTCCTCCTCCTCCTCTTCCGGGGGGCCTCCGTGGAGCCGAGAGATTTGGGAGGGGATCGAGAGGAAGGACAGAGCGGGGGGGGGCTTTCTTGGGGCCTCTGCAGGGGGTGGAGGAGTATTATGGGATGACGGAAGGGGGAGGGGAGCCGGGGTCAGACTCTGATTGGGGAGGGGGAGGCCTGTGGCAGGCAGGAGAAGGGCTGGGGGGTGTCATCTAAATGCAACACAAACACACACAGAGGACAGCCTGCCTTGCTTTGGGGGTCTCCCCCCTTGCCCCCCTTTCTTCCCCTGGCAGAGCCCCCTCGTGACCCTCCCTTTGCCTCTTTGCAGGGCGGGGGAGGGGGGCGTGGAGATCGGCCTCCCTCCCCCTCCCTCCCCCCATGGCCTTCCAGGAAGAGGGTCCCTCTCCCCCCCCCTCAGGCCCAGAGGTCCAAGGCTGGGGGGCTCAGCTTCAAAATACTTTACAGAACAAAAAGCCTGGAGAGCCTCCAAGAGGACTTAAGCTGGCCTTGGAAGGAGCTGAAAGGGGGTCTTTTGCTTGGAGTTTGGGGGCTGGCGGAGGATGCATAGGACTGGGGGGGCTCCGAAAGGAAGCCAGAGCCAGCTGGAAAGGGCAAAATGAAGGACGGGGCCCCCAGGAGAGAGGAGGGGGAGCCCAGGGTCCTCTGTGGGGACAACCCCACTGGACAGACAGCCCCCCACTGGTGAATGGGGTGGGGATTCTGGGGGGCAGAGGGTCCTGATTCCACCCCCACCCACTTTTGTCCCTTCCCAAGAGCCCAGGGAGGGAGGTTCAGCTGAGGGGGCACCTGGACCCCACAACCTAATTCTCTGAACGTCCCAAAAGCCCTAAAAGTCTTCCTTTCCTGACCCCACTGCGTTTGCTGCCTGGGATCCCTGCTGAGATCCCTGCAGGGGACACAGATTGAAGGAGGGGGGAAGAGAAGGGGGCCCAGGAAGGAGGAAGAGGGCCCAGGAAGGGGAAGGCAAAGCTAGGAACTCTGGGGAAACTGGGAAGGAAATATCTCTGGGTAGGAAAATAAGTTGTGCAGCACAGGTTCAGCAAACTTTTTATCCAAAACGAACCTCCTGCAATGTGAAATGAAGCAATCAGGTCTTTGGTTTCCCTCTGTCCCCTCTCTGAGCTCCAACTGACCTCCACTGGCCCTGAGGACGCTTTCCTGAGAGATGACCTGCGCTGGGACATCCTTCATCACCAATATTCTTTTAAGAAAGACCCCCACACACACTTATGGACATGAATTGCTTCCCTTGCCCCTTGATCTCCTCACCCCAACCTGTATCCTCTGAACTTTCCCAGCAGGGAAGGGAGGAACATTCTGAATGTTTGGGTTGCTGCTCTCACTTGCTCCTAATAAGTGAGAGGAAAACCTCCTGGGGTCCCCACATGAGGGAGTGACCCCTAAGACTTCAGTCTTTTCCCCATCTACAAGCCCTAGGAGACCTGCTCACCTGAGCTCCCCAAGCTAGCCCTGTGATTCTGACTAGTTACACCCCAGGAAGCCACCACCATCTCCGGAGCAGATGTCCTCCTGCTGATGGGAGCCCCACTGGGAGGGCGAACGGAGGGAGGGTGGCTGGGTGGGTGGGCAATGGGCCCTTCTCCCCCTCCTGAAACCCAGTAGCACCTGGCCCTACAATGGACAGTGTGGACTTCCTCATGGCCCAAAGAGCACCCAGTGTAAGCCTGGTGAAGCCCACTAGGCCAGTTTCACTTCTCTCCACCATGGACCTCCTCCTCTATGGCAGATGGTCACCATTTTAGCAACAGGGGTGGAAGGAGGCCTGAGCTTTGGATTCTGAGGCAGAAGACCAGGATCAGCCCTGGCTGCCAGCCGAGAGGCAAAAGTAGCCCTGTGATATGTCCACAATGGCACGCGTGGCATATACACACACCTTTCTAGAGAGGGATATGGCCATGTTGATTGTTCCCTCTCATCTTCAGAAGTGGAGGGCGGAATTCCCCCATCAGAAAAATGAGAGAGGGTTCAGCAGTATGGAAAAGATTTATTGTCATGGAGGTGGGCAATTTCATGGCGTCTGGAGGGCAATTTTCTGCCCCTAGGGCCCTCCCGTGGGCCAGACAGACTTCCTGAAAAAGAAGACAGAGCAAAGAAGCTGGGTATGAACCAAATCCTTTTCTGGTTTTGTGAAAAAGGATAATTTGGGGTACTGAATGGTGCTGTGGGTCCCTGCTACCTGCTTAATGGCGGGCAAAGGACCTTTCTCCCAGAGAAACACGCTGTCGGGGGGGGGCTCAGGGCCAACAACTCAGCCTTGGGGCCCACCTACGGCCCCTGGAACACACCCTGATGGCCTCTCTAAAAGCAACCGATAATGTCTACCAATTGAACGTGAGAAAGAGTGGAAAGCTCAGGGGTCTTTCCTCTTCCCACCCAGAAGCACAACAGCACTTAGTTCACTCTGAGTTGCTCCCCCTTAAAACTGAAAGCAACGGCGTCTGTGTGGGATTAGCTTTGCGTGCACAGGGGCATTACAAAGGAGGGATCATTTTTCTCCCCTTTCAGCTCCTCGTCTACTTGGAGGAGGTAGCTGTGTAATTTCCTCTCAGAGGAGCGGGGTCAGCTGGATCCAGAGCGGAAGGCTGTCTGCAAGAAGCCACAACAAAGGATAAAGGAAGGTGTCCTCTCTGGGTAAGGACCCCTTTTTCCTTTTTGGGCAGATGCTGGAGGAATGAATTCATGTTCTTGGCCTGGGTCACTCCACTGGTGGGAAGCCAGCCTGGAGGTTGGCTTCCAGGCCGCACACACTGGGATCCACTGGGCCAAGCTTGAGCTCATCTGGCAGGTGAGAAGCTTGCAGAGTTCTTCCGTTTTGTAACTTACGTGAGTGCAGAGTGTGGGTCTTCCCCTCCTTCTGTGGCCCAGTTGTTCCAAATGGCAGAAAGAGTTTGAACCACGAGACTTTTGCTGGAGACTTTTCGGATTTAACTCCTCCAACAGCATCTCCTCTCTCGGAATTGGGGAAAAAGGTTGTTGGAGAGAAAAGATCCAGATACTTAAGTCCATGATATTCTCAGTTTCTACGTGTAGCCTTATCTTATCCTCTTTATATCTGGAAGAAACGTTCATAGTGAACTTCACCAACAGTCTCAGAGAATGCAGGTGTGCAACCAGAGGTGTATTGTTTTTCTCCTTCTAAAAATCAAAACAAGTTTCCCCCGTTCCTTAGGCATTGGGCTACCTAAGGGAAGCCCCACAAGTAAGATGCAAAGGTAACAGCCCCCACCCACCCACGCCCCAAGCTCTCCAGCTCTCTCCATTTGGCAGGGACAGTCCTGACTAATCCTCCATTGCCCCACTTTTTCATCTGTTTTGAAAATGTCCCAATTCCTCTCCTCCTCCCTCTTTCCTCCTCTCTCCTTGGCTTGTTTCCCTTGCTACAAACTGAGTTTAAAATGCCCCAAATGCTTTACAATGAGTTAACTGGGAAGGGGGGATGAGAGTAACGGAGTGGTAGGTAACACATTGGAAGATAGGAAAGGAATTCAAAAAATCTTGATGAACTAGAAGACTGGGTTGGAATTAATAATATGAAATTCAACAGGGCCAAATACAAACTTACATTTAAGCCACAAAAATTAAATGTACAGATATAGGTTGGGTGAGACTTAGGTCAGCAGTACTTTACGTGAAAAGGACGTGGGGAGTATTGTTGATATTAAGTTGAATATAATCCAGCCCTGTGATGCTGCAGCAAAGACATTGAATGTTATTTTAGGCTACATTAATAGAAGTATAGTTTCCAAGCTAGGGGCTGTAATAGTCCCCTTGCAGTCTGTGCTGATCAGGACAAGATCGCACTCGTTATATATCTCAAGGGCTGCCCCAAGGGGAGGGCGCAGGCTTGTTCTCTGTTCTTTGAGAGGGTAGAACTAGGTCTAATGGTTTCAAATTTCAGGCAGATGGATTTTGATTGAAGATTAGACGGAACTTCTTGACAGTAAGAGAGGTTCAGCATTGGCATCTGTTAGCTAGAGAGGTGGTGGAATCTCCTTCTCTGGAGATTTTGAAAAAGAGGCTGGGTCTGCTTTAGCTGGAGTTCCTGCGTTGAGCTGGGGGTGGAATTTGATGGCCCATGGGACCCCTTCCCACTCCATGCATGACTCTGTGATTCTTAATGACCCCCCCCCCCAGAGCCCTGAAGAGGCTTTGCAAGTTTAGCCACAAAAAAGGAAGTCTTGCAAAACTGTAGGAGATTCCTACAGTTCCACATTTTGGCAAGTCTTTGTGCCCTGGGACTCTCTGGCAAGGCAGGTGGACTTCCTCAAATGGAAGAGAGGCAGACTAAAGAAGTCACAGTCTGGGTCAGAAGCCCATTTCTGGTTTTTGAGAAAGGGTACGGAATGGCCCTGCAACCTCTATGAAAGATGAATGGCTGCTTCTGAAGGCTCCAAGGAGAGTGTTATGTACTGGATAACTCTTACTCCAAAGAATACACTCTGAAGCTAACAGTCGGTTATTCAAAAGATAGGTTTTTTTTGTGGGGGGGTTCAACCTAAATCTAACAGTTCACAGTCTGGAAACATCCAGGAAAACTGTCTGAGGAAGCCTTTGTTGTCCAGTAGCTACTTGTGCCACTGTGGCCACTGGAAGTTGACTTCAGAGTCAGGCCTTCGACAAGGTCCCCCATGATATTCTTGCAACCAAGGTAGTAAAATCTGGGCTAGACGATGCTACTGTTGGATTTGTAATTGGTTGACTGACTGACCCCCAAGGTCTTCACCAATGGCTCCTCCTCATCCTGAAGAGAAGGGACTGGTGGGGTGCCACAAGGTTCCTCTCTGGGCCAGGTACTATTTGACATCTTTATGAACGACTGGATGTGGGAACAGAAAGGATGCCCACCAGAGGACAGGATGAGAATTCAAAATGACCTTTACGGACTAGAGAGCTGGGCCAAAACTAACAAAATGTATTTCAGTTGGAAATGTAAGGTACTACACTTGGGCAGGAAAAAAATGCAAGACACAGATATAAGATGGGTGACAGCTGGCTTGACCGCAGTACATATGAAAGAGATCTTGGAATCATAGTAGACCAAAGGGTGAACGTGATGCAGCAGTGTGATACAGCAGCTAAAAAAGCCGATGTGATTCTAGGCTACATGACTAGGAGTCTAGTGTCCAGGTCAAGGGAAGTGAGGGTTCTGCTCTATTCTGCTTTGGTTAGACCCCACCTCGAATCCCGTATCCAGTTCTAGGTGCCACAGTTCAGGGAGGATACTGTCAAGCTGGAATGTGTCCAGAGTGGAGTGACCAAATAGGTCAAAGGCCTGGTAACCATGAAGGTCTATGAGGAGCAGCTTAGGAAGAAGGATATTGACAAGCTGGAGCAAGTCCAGAGGAGGGCGACCAAAATGGTGAGAGGCCTGGAAGCCATGAAGCCCTATGAGGATAGACTGAGAGAAGGTTAAGAGGGGACATGATAGCCATGTTTAAATATTTGAAGGGATGCCACGTAGAGGAAGGAGAGGGCTTGTTTTCTGCTGCTCCAGAGACCAGGACAAGGAGCAATGGATTCAAGCTGCAGGAAAGGAGATTCCACCTGAACCTCAGGAAGAACTTCCTGACAGTCAGGGCTGTCCGGCAGTGGAATCTGCTGCCTCGGAGTGT
Source organism: Ctenosaura bakeri (assembly GCA_948474755.1). Taxonomy (NCBI): domain Eukaryota; kingdom Metazoa; phylum Chordata; class Lepidosauria; order Squamata; family Iguanidae; genus Ctenosaura; species Ctenosaura bakeri. Next base: position 7,666 of record CAOLHI010007641.1, read on the forward strand.
AGTGGAGTCTCCTTCCTTGGAGGCTTTTAAGCAGAGGCTTGATGGCCATCTGTTGGGAGTGCTTTGAGGGTGTTCCTGCATGGCTGAAGGGGGTTGGACTGGATGGCCTGTGTGGTCTCTTCCAACTCTACATTTCTATGATTCTATGATTCTATGGGTATGTTTAGCCTCGAGAAGAGAAGGTTGGAGGTGATATGATAGCTGTGTTTAAACATTTGAAGCAATGTCACGTAGAAGATGGAGCAAGCTTGTTTTCTGCTTCTCCAGGGACTAGGACAGGAAGCAGTGGTTTCAAACTTCAGGAAAAGAAATTCCATCTGAACATTAGGAAGAACTTCTGGACTTGTTCTTTCTCTGCTGTATAGTTCTGAGATAGAGTTTCTGTAAGAATACTGTTCCCTGACTTCTAGGGGAGGTGTCCTTGGGGGACACCCTGATTTGCTGCAAAAATACAAAGCTTGGGAAATTAGCAGAGCACTGCTTAGCAGGACAGACATAGACTCTATGTCTACGGGTCAGACCAAACGAGAGACAGGCCAAATGTACAGTTTATTCAGCAGAATTGGAAAAATATCCACACACATACACACATGAAAGCAGTCCCTCACACAAGCGCACAAAGACTCATGAGTCCGGAAGAGATGAAGATCAAGAAAAACAGAGGGAAACAGAGCAGTTTCTATGGCACCTTATTTGGTAGTCTCCAGTCTGAGAAGAAGCAAGGTGAAGGTGGCTTAGTGACGGGAGAATGCGGAGGGGAGCTCTTGACTAGGAGAAGGTAGGTGCACAAGTCAAGCGTGGGGGTTCTCCAAAAAGGATCCCAAAGGGGGACTCAAATTATAGGACAAAACATGCCCTTGGGGCAGACCCTTTCCCGGAAAAGGATAATGGCTGAATCATGCAGATGGACCTTGTCTTTGTTTTTCTTGCTGCTGCGTGTGTCAGGAGGATGGGAAAAGGACAGTTGCCAAATGTTTCTCACTGCCAAAAGCATCAAGTGCATCATGGGGATACGTAATCCCCTCCCGGTGCCATTGTTGTTGATGGTCTGTAGTATGTGTGTACATGCCTTCCGAGGTTTCCCTCTTGAAGAGGTGACTGAGGGAGCTTTGGTCTGACCTTTGCTCGGCCTTTGCGCTAAATGTCTATGTACCTGTCCGCTGAACCTCTCACTTAATGGTTTTGGCTCTTTTTTCCTCTTCTTGAAAATGTTGTCCCCATCTTCAAGAAGGGAAAAAGAGGACCGAAATAATTATTGCCCAGTCAGCCTGACGTCAGTACCCGGAAAGATCCTGGAGCAGATCAGTAAGCAGTCAGTTTCTAATCATTTGGAAAGCAACGCGGTAATCACGAGAAGTCAATGTGGATTTCTCAAAAATAAGTCGTGCCAGACTAATCTTATCTCTTTTTATGACAGAGTTACTAGCTTGATAGATGAAGGGGATGCTGTGGATGTAGCATATCTCGATTTCAGGAAGGCCTTTGACAAAGTTCCTCATGACATTCTTGCAAGGAAGCTAGTAAAATGTGGGCTGGACAAGGGTACTGTTAGTTGGATTTGTAATTGGTTGACTGACTGACCCCAAAGGGTGATCACGAATGGCTGCTTTTCATCCTGGAGAGAAGTGACTAGCAGGCTGCCACAGGGTTCTGCCCTGGGCCCAGGGCTGTTCAATATTTTTATGAATGACTTGGTTGAAGGAATAGAGGGCATGCTCATCAAATTTGCAGATGACACCAAATTGGGAGGGGTTGCTAATACGCCAGAGGACAGGATCAAAATTCAAAATGACCTGGATAGGTTGGAGAGCTGGGCCAAGGCTAACAAAATGAAATTCAAGAGAGAGAAGTGTAAGGTAGAAAAAAATGGAATCCACAAATATAGGATGGGGGACACATGGCTGGATAGCAGTACGTGTGAAAGGGATCTAGGAATCTTCATAGACCACAAGCTGAACATGAGTCAGCAGTGTGATGCGGCAGCCAAGAAAGCCAATGCAATTCTCGGCTGCATCGATAGGAGTATGGTGTCCAGATCGAGGGAGGTACTGGTACCACTCTGCTCTGCTCTGGTTAGACCCCATCTTGAATACTGTGTCCAGTTCTGGGCACCCCAATTCAAGAAGGATATTGACAAGCTGGAGCAAGTCCAGAGGAGGGCGACCAAAATGGCGAGGGGCTTGGAAGCCATGCCCTATGAGGATAGACTTAGAGAGCTGGGTATGTTTAGTCTGCAGAAGAGAAGGTTAAGAGGGGACATGATAGCCATGTTTAAATATTTGAAGGGATGCCATGTAGAGGAAGGAGAGGGCTTGTTTTCTGCTGCTCCAGAGACCAGGACAAGGAGCAATGGATTCAAGCTGCGGGAAAGGAGATTCCACCTGAACCTCAGGGAGAACTTCCTGACAGTCAGGGCTGTCCGGCAGTGGAATCTGCTTCCTTGGAGTGTAGTGGAGTCTCCTACCTTGGAGGTTTTTAAGCAGAGGCTTGATGGCCATCTGTCGGGAGTGCTTTGAGGGTGTTCCTGCATGGCAGGGGGTTGGACTGGATGGCCCGTGTGGCCTCTTCCAACTCTGCATTTCTATGATTCTATGATTCTATACTCGCCTGGGACTGGGTCTGCTAGCAGGGGTATCAATGCAATCCATCAGGAAAATCATTTTATACACTTTGTTGCATGATGTGCTCTTGATATCTCCATTGTGGCCTGGTGGAAAAGATTTGGGATTCCTCTGAGGTCTGATGTTAATAAGAAGGAAATCAAGAAAGGAAATAGTTTTTGCAACATTTGCTACCTACTGTGCTGGCCATATTCCAAGATGTCTTCCCTTTACAAAGGTTGAATGAGACCGTTAGCACACGACAGTGCAGAACATCACAAGCAGGACTCCTGGGCCACCATTTGCTTTCTTTCGAACCAGGGATTCCTTGAATTGGGGATGGGTTGAAAAATTTTTACCAGGCAATAGGGTCTTCCCAGTTGGGCCAGACTTCTTCCCCTCTTCTCCTGACTTTTCTATGGCTCTGGGTTATTGGTCTTGATGCCTGATGAGATGTTTTTCTGGTCAGCACCTAATGAGATTTTCTTCTTTTTCTTCAAACAGGTACCCTCTGAACAAGAGCAAAGGAAATCTCATGGCAGCTTCAACCTAGGCTTTTGCTGAGTGTGACGTGACTTGAAGGCACACAGGAATGACAACAATAAGGCAATAAGGACGCAAAAGAATTTTAGGAGCCATACACTTGTGGTATCAAGAGGAAAACACAAGAGTGTACTCTAAAAAGAAGGGTTCAGAAGACAGACCACTAAGAAGAAGCAAAGACAGAGTAGAATTCAACCCTCTGCTGTTCAAGGAACTCTTATTTGTGTGCTTCTGATCTCATATTCAAATCAGAAGATAAGTAGAATGGAATATTCTGCATATCTACCTCAATTTTCCAGAATCTGTGGAGGAGAGAAGCTGTATCAGTGTTTGGAATGTGGAAAGAGCTTCAGTCAAAGTAGAATTCTGCGATCCCATCAAAAGACCCACACAGGGGAGAAGCCATATAAATGCTTGGAATGTGGAAAGAGCTTCAGTCGGAGTGAAAGTCTGCGTTCCCATCAAAGGATGCACACAGGGGAGAAGCCGTATATGTGCATGGAATGTGGCAAGAGCTTCAGTCAGAGTGGAGATCTTTGTTCCCATAAAAGGACGCACACAGGGGAAAAGCCATATATATGCATGGAATGTGGCAAGAGCTTCAGTCAGAGTGGAATTCTGCGATCCCATCAAAGGACCCACACTGGGGAGAAGCCCTATAAATGCACGGAATGTGGAAAGAGCTTCAGTTGTAGTGGACACCTGCATTCCCATCGAAGGACCCACACAGGAGAGAAGGTCTACAAATGCATGGACTGTGGAAAGAGCTTCAGTCGGAGTGAAAATCTGCGTTCCCATCAAAGGATACACACAGGGGAGAAACAGTATAAATGCATGGACTGTGGAAAGAGCTTCAGTCAGAGTGGAGGTCTGCGTCTCCATCAGAGGACCCACACAGGGGAGAAGCAATATAAATGCATGGAATGTGGAAAAAGCTTCAGTCGGAGTGGAGGTCTGCGTTTCCATCAAAGGACCCACACAGGGGAGAAGCCCTATAAATGCATTGAGTGTGGAAAGTGCTACAGTGAGGGTAGACATCTGCATTCCCATCAAAGGACCCACACAGGGGAGAAGCCCTATCAATGTGTGGAATGCGGAAAGAGCTTCAGTTGGAGTGGAGCATATTCTAAACATCAAAGAACACACAGAAGGGAGAAGCCATATATGTGCATGGAATGTGGAAAGAGCTTCAGTCAGAGTGGAAATCTGCGTTCCCATCAAAGGAGCCACACAGGGGAGAAGCCACATAAATGCATGGAATGTGGGAAGAGCTTCAGTAGGAGTGAACATCTGTGTTTCCATCAAAGGACCCACACAGGGGAGAAGCCCTATAAATGCATGGAATGCGGAAAGACTTTCTCTCGTAGTGACAGTTTACATGTACATCAAAGGACTCATACAGGGGAGGAGCCATATAAATGCATGGAATGTGGGAAGAGCTTCAGTCAGAATGGACACCTGCATTCCCATCAAAGGACCCACACGGGGGAGAAGCCCTATAAATGCATGGAATGTGGAAAGAGCTTCAGTGTGAGTGCAAATCTGCGTTCTCATCAAAGGACCCACACAGGGGAGAAGCCATATAAATGCATTGAATGTGGAAAGTGCTTCAGTCGGAGTGGAATTCTTCGTTCCCATCAAAGGATCCACATGGGAGAAGCCATTTAAATGTCATATGGGAAGACCTTTTCACACTGGCAAAATTTAAATTCACATCAACGAACTCACACAGGGGAGAAACATAATTGTATGGAATATGAAATATGCTTCTGTCATGACAGAATATTAGCTAAATACTTCCGACAGGCCTTCCCAGACTAGTACTCCACTGCCTCCCACCAACTGTCCTCCTGTTCTTAATTGATGTAGTTAATGTGTTTTAGGGGGTTGGTTTTAGATGTGTTGGTGGGTGGACAGGAGCGGTTATGTTTTAATGGTTTTAATGTATTTAATGTATTGTTGTAGTATTGCCTCAATCCATGGGGGAGGCGGGATATAAATAATATTATTATTATTATTGTATGTTAAGAGATTTCATAGCATAATTTCCACAGACATTCTTATCAAATTTGCAGATGATTGCCCATGATCAGAATTTGAAATGATTTTGACAGATTAGAGAGCTGAGCCAGAAATTTACCAAATGAATTTCAACAGGGAGCAGTGTAAGGTGCTACACTTAGGCAGAAAATGTGAAATGCACAGAAATACACCTTGCTTGACCATAGTATATATAAAGGGATCTAGGGGTCTTGGTAGATCACAAGTTGAACATGAGTCAGCAGTGTGATGCAGCAGCTAAAAAGGCCAATGCAATTCTGAACTGCATTAATAAGAGTAGAGTGTCTAGCACCAGGGGAATGATAGTACCAGTCTATAGTGCTTTGGCCAAACCCACCTGGAATCCTGTGTCTAGTTCTGGGCACCACAGTTCAGGAAGGATATCAACAAGGTGGAAGAAGTCCAGAGGAGGGAAACCGAAATGGTCAAAGGTCTGGAAACTTTGTGGAGGAGAGAAGCTGTATCAGTGTTTGGAATGTGGAAAGAGATCCAATATTCCAAAAAGTAGCTGAATTGGACCCTTTTGCTGATTTTTCCAGCTCAGAACAGACTGTGGTTGTAAACTGACCCTTCTTAGAGGCTATTAGCTTTTTCTCATTGCGTCTTAGCTTCAGCCTCTTTGTGTGATTGTCTGGTGTAGGTTTCTTTCAACTAGACGCATGGCTGCTTTTAGTGTCTTCTTTTTTGAGCGAGAATAATCCAGGTCACACCAGAATTTACGGATTGGAAATTTTTGACTG
>CAOLHI010007642.1:0-16220 GCA_948474755.1 Ctenosaura bakeri
CAACCTAACCCTACCATAACCCTAACCTAACCAACTAAACCAAACTAACCTACCTAACCCTACCCTACCCTAGCCCTAACCTAACCTAACCTAATACCTACCCTACCTAACCCTACAACTAACCACCCTAACCCTAACCTACCCTAACCCTAACCTACAAACCTACTACCTAACCAACCTAACCTACCTACCCTAACCCTAACCCAGCTAACCCCCCACCCTAAACTCCCACCCTAGATAACCTAACCCTAACCCTAACTAACCCTAGCCTAACCCTACCACCCAACTACCTAACCAGCTAACCTAACCCTAACCCAATAACCCTAACCTAACTAACAAAAGTAACCAACCCTAACCTAACATCCCTAACCTAACCCTAACTCCTGATAACCCAACACAACCAAATAACCTACCTAACCTAACCCTAACCTACCCTACCACTAACTAAACTAACTTACCTAACAACCCTAAACTAACCTACCAATAACCCTACCCAACCCATTTACCTAATTACTAACAACCACCACTACCCAATCCCTCCTAACCCAACCCTACCCTACTAACTAACCTACTAACCCTACCAACCCTAACCCTAACCCTAACCTACCCTACCTACCTAACCTACCTAACTAACCCTAACTAACCCTAACCCTAACCCTACCCTCCTAACCACCCTAACCCTACCCTACCTAACTTAACCCTAACCCTAACCCTACCCTAACCCTAACTAACCCTAACCAACTACCTAACCTAACCCTAGCCCTACCCTAACTAAGCCTAACCATAACCCAACAACCAGCCCTAGCTAACTAACCCTGCCCTACCCAACCCTAGCCTAACAACCTAACCCACCCAAACCAACCTACCCTACTCCCTAACCCACCCTACCCTACCCAAACCTAGCCTTAACCCAACCCTCCAACCCTAACCTACTAACCAACCCTAACCCTAACCTAACCGCCCTACCCTAACCCCACCCTACCCAACCTCCCTAACCCTAACTAACCTAACCCTAACCCTAACTACCTACCCTACCCACCCCAACCTAACCCAACCTGCCAACTACAACCTAACCCAAACCAACAACCCTCCAACCTAACCCAAACAACCACCTACCCTACCAACCCACCAACCTAACCAAACTATACCTAAACAACTAACCCTTACTTCTAACACTCCCTAACCTAACCCAACCATTACCTAAAAACACCTAGACCTAACCTACTACCAACCCCACCCAACCCATTAACCATAAGCCAACCTAACCTACCCTATCCAGCCTAACCACCCCAACCACCTAACCCATAACCCTAAACTAACCTACCCAACCTAGCCAACCAACCCTACCACCTACCTAACCCCACCAATCTGCCAAACCAACACGCCAACCAACTAACCAAACTAACCTCCTAGCCCACCCCAAACCTAACCTCCTAAACCTAACCTGCACCACCTAACCCTACCTACCCAACCTAACAACCTAACCCACCAACCAACCTAGCAACCTAACACCTCCCCCAACCCAACCTAACCTCCCAACCAAGCTATAACCAGCTGCCCTAACCAACAACCCCCAACCTAACCAACCTAACAACTACCTACTACCCTGCACCTACCCACCTACTACCTACCTACCTAACCCACCCTAACCTAACCAAACCCCCCTACTACCTACCTCACTGCCCAACCTACCCTACTCCGTAACCCTACCCTAACCTACTTACCCTACCTACCCTATACAACCACAACCCAACTAACCCTTCCATCAACTAACCTACCTAACCTAACTACCCTAACCTCCCCTAACCCTAACCCAACCCAACTAATAACCTAACCTCCCAACCTACCTAACCCACCAAATAAATAACCAACCCTAACCTAGATAACCCTAACCCTAACCCCTAACCTACCTACATCCTAACCTAACCTCCCTAACCAAACTAACCTACTAACCTAACCTAGCACCTACCCAAACCCTCCTACCTATCCCTAACCCTGCCAACCTACCACCCACTAACCTAGTCTACCTAACCTACCTAACCCAACTAACCACCAACCCTAACCTACCCTACACCCTACCTACCCTAGCCCAACCTAACTACCCACTCCACCCTCCTACCTAACTACCTAACCCTACCTACCCACCTACCCACCTACCTAACCTACAACCACTAACCCCTTGCACCCACCTAGCCTAACTAATCTAAACACCCACTCTAGCTACCCACCTACCACCCTAACCCTAACCCTACCACCCAACCTAACTGCCTACCCTAACCCTAACCCTAGCCCTACCTAACCTAACTACACTAACCTACCCACCTAGCCAAACCTACCCTAACCCTAACCCAAACTAACTACCCAACCCTAGCTAACCTACCCTACCTAACCCTAACCTATCACCAACCCTACCTACTAACCCCTACCTACTAACCCTAGCCCTAACCCAACCCTAACTAACCTAACCTAATAGCCTAACCCTAACCCTATCAACCTAACTCCAAACTACCCACCACCCTACCTAACCTAACTAGCCTAACCCAACCCTACCTAACCTACCTAAACAACCTAACCCTAACCCACCCAAACCTAACACCTAACCCAACCCACCCTACCAACCCTAGCCTAACCTAACTACCCTAACCCTAACCCTACCCTACCCTACTACTCAACCCAGCCCAACCCTAACCACCTAACCCTACCTCCAAACCCACCCACCCTAATAAACCTAACTACCTAACCACTAACCTAACCCTACTAACTAACCCTAACCTAACCCTAGCTAACCTACTACCTAGCCTAACCTACCAACCTACCCTACTAACCCTACTGACCAACTAACCTTAACCCTAACCTAACCAACCCTAACCTACCCAACCTAACCCTACCCTAACCTAACTAAACCTAACCTAACTCCCTAACCAACCTACCCTACCTAACGCTAACACAAACCTAGCCCTAACCCTAACCCTAACACAAACCATAACCCTAGCCCTAACCCTAACCTAGCCTTAACATTCCCCTATCCCCATGTCAAACCCTAGTCTTAACCTGAACCATAACCGTAACCCGTGACACTTACCCTAACCCTAACCCTAGCCTGAACCCTAGCCCTAGCCCTAACACTATCCCTAACCCTGCTAGACTAACCCTAACCCTATACTTAACCCTAGCCCTAACCCTAACTCTAACCCTAATCCTAGCCTAACCGTAGAGCAACCTAACCTAACCCTAGAACTAACCCTTGCCATAACCTAATCCTAGCCAAAGACACAAACGTAACCCATACCCTTACCCTAACATTCGCCCTAACCATAACCCTAACTCCAGGATAATCCCTAACACTAACTTTACACCTAAAAGTTAACCTAACACTAACGCTAACCCTAACACTAGCCCGAGCCCAAACCCTAGACTTAAAGCTAAACATTACCATAGACACAACCCTAAATCTAGCACTATCCGCAGAAATAACCCTAGCCCTAACCCCATTGTTACGCTAGAATTGAGCCTAAACCTAAACTTACCCCTATCCTAGGCCTAACACTACCCTATCCTAACCCTAACCCTAACCCTAGCTTTATACCTAACCCTAGCCCTAACCCTAACCCTAGACCAAACCCTAACCCTAACCTAGTCCTTGCCTTAACCCTAACTAACTCTAGCCGTAACTGAACCCTAACTGTAACCCTAACCCTAGCCCTACCCTACCTAAACTCACCCTAGCCCTAATCCTATCCTTAAACCTAACTTTAGCCCTAACCCTAACCCTAGCCTAACACTATGTTAACCCTAAGCTTAACCAAGACCTAACACTAGACCTAACCCTAGCCCTATCCATAGGCTTAAGCCTAGCCATAACCCTAACACTAACCCTAGCCCTAGCCATAAACCTTAACTAACTTTTGCCGTAACCCTAACCCTAGCCCTAGCCCTAAACCTAAGCCTTAACGCTAAACCCAAACCAAGCCTAACCCTAACCCTAGCCCTAACTCGAACCCTAGCCCTAACCCAAAACCTAGCCTTAGACTCCCCTACCCTATGCCAAACCCTAGCCATAACCTGAACCATAACCCTAACCCGTGACTCTAACCCTAGCCCTAAATCTTGCCTAACCCTAGCCCTAGCCCTAACACTATCCCTAACCCTGCTAGGACTAACCTAACCCTAACCCTAGACCTAACCGTAGCCCTAACCCTAACCCTCGCCCTAACCCTAACCCTAATCCTAGCCCTAACCCTTGAGTAACCTAACCCTAAACCTAGAACTACCCTTGCCATAACAACCCAGCCATAGACACAAACCTAACCCATACCCTTCTACACTGTCCTAATCCAACTCTAGGTAATCCCTACATAATGTACTTACTGTTAGCTAACACTAACCCTAACACTAACCCGAACCAAACCTTAGACCTAAACTAAACATTACCATAGAGACAACCCTAACTCTGCTATCGAGACCTCCCACCCCAACCCCATTGTAACCCTAGATTAACCTAAACTAACCTCCCATCTAGGCCTAACACTCCCTATCCAAACCTAACCCTAACCCTAGGTAACCCTAGGCCTTCATCAACCCTAGCCCAAGCCTAACCAGCCAACCGTAGACAACACTGCCCTGGCACCAAACCTATGCTGGCCAAAACCATAACACTGGCCACACCCAAACCTAACCTACACTAGCCCTACACTGCCCTAGCCCCAACCCTCCCCTAGCCTAAACCTAACCCTAGCCCTAACACTGATCATAACCCTAGCCCTAACCCAACCTAACTAATCCTAACCCTAACCCTAAACCAAATCCTAGCTGTAACCCTAACCTAACCTCGTCCTAGCCCCAACCCTAAACCTAACCTGTCCCTAACCATAGCTATAACCCTAGGACTGGCCCTAACCGTAAACATAGCCCCAACACTAACCTAGACCTAATCGTAACGTTAGCCCTAGCGTATCCCTAGCTAGCCCTAGCCTACCCTAGCTATAACCCTAGCCCTAACAGTAACCCGAGCCTAACTCTAACCAAAACCCACGCGCTCAACCTGACCTCACTCTACCCTAGAAATAACCTACCCCTTTACCTCCTAGCCCTAACCCTAACTTTACCCTTGCCCTAACTGTATGATCATCACCTAGACCTAACCTCAGCCCAACCCTTCCCCTATGTCCATCGAACCCTAGCCCTAAACCTAATGCTAGCCTAACCTTCACCCTAACCCTAACCCTAACCCTAACTTTAAATTAACCTAAACTAACCCTAACACTAACTATAGCACTAACCCTAACCATAACCTTAAATTAACCCTAACCCTAACTCTAGTAATAACCCTAACCCTAACCCCCCCCGACCTAAACCTAACCATGTGTCTATACCTAACCCTATCCCTAACCCAAACATAGCCCTCACCCAACCCTATCCCTAACCCTAGGCCTAACCCTGACCCTAAACCCATCCTAGAACTATCCCTAATCCTGGTTCATACCTAACCCTATCCCTAACTACTAGTCTAACTGTAACCTAACCTGAAACCATCTAACCCGACTAACCCCAGCCCAACCCTAACCCTAACCTAACCTGCAACCCTAGCCCTAATCCTATATGATCTCTAACCCTAGCTATCCCATACCTACCCTAACTAAAGTGTAACTAACCTAACCCTACCCCGAACCTTAGCCCTCCCTAGCCCTAAGCCTAATCTAACATGGCATAACCCCGATTCTATCCGACCCTCACCTTAGCACTAACTAATCCTAAAACTACCACTATCTCTAGGACTACATCCTAACCCGAGCCTCCTCTACCCTAACCCTAGCCCTGCCATAAACCTAAACTAACTTCCAACCTGACCCTAGCCCTAGCCCTAAACCTAAGCCTTAATGTAAACCCAAACCTAGCCTATCCTAACCTAGCCCAAACCCTAACCCTAGCCCTAACCCAAACCTACATGAGGCCCAACCCTGATAACCTTACCCTAACCCTAACCCTAGTCGACCCAACCCTAGTCCTAGCTTACATGTCACCTTCACCCTAGCCCTAAGTCAAAACCCTAATACTAGTCCTACCTAGAATTAAGCCCTAACCATAACACTAGTGCTAATCCTAACCACTCAGCCATAACCCATCCCAGCACTGGCGAAACCTAGACCTAACACTAGCCCTAACCCTAACCATAACCCTAACCTTAACCCTAAAACAGCCTAACCCTAACCTAGCCTAAACCTAAGCCTAACCCTAACCCCAACCCTAGCCCTACCCCGACCCTAGCTATACCTAAACTTAGCCCTAACCCTAACCCTACCATAACCCTAAACTAACTTCAAACCCAGCCTAACCCTAAACCAACAACCCCATCCCATCCAAACCCTACCCTAGCCAAAAGTAAACCTAGCTTTATGCCTAACACAGCTTTAACTCTAACCTAGTAACCGAACCCAACCATCCCTAGCTGTAACCCTAGCTGTAGCCCAGCCTCTATCCTAACCCTAGCCCTACCACTAACCCTAACCAAACGCTAACCCTAACCTTAACCTGAACCCTAACCAACCTAACCAACCTAATATAGCTAAGAGCCTAAGCTGAAACCTAACGAAACCCCCGCTAACCAACATAGCCTTGACCCTAACCTTAGCTTTATCAACCATAGCCCGACCCAATCCTAACAAACCCTAACCCTATCCTCCTTAACCCTACCCTAACTAGCCAAACGAACCCAACCAACCAACCCTAGACCTAACCTAAACTACCCATCCCTAACCCTAGCCCTAACCCTAATTTTAGCCCTAACCCTAACCCTAACACTAACCCTAGCCCTAACACTACGTTAACCCTAAGCGTAAACCAAGATCTAACACTAGACCTAACCCTAGCCCTATCCATAGGCTTAAGCCTAGCCATAACCCTAACATTAACCCTAGCCCTAGCCATAAACCTAAACTAACTTTTGCCGTAACCCTAACCCTAGCCCTAGCCCTAAACCTAAGCCTTAACGCTAAACACAAACCTAGCCCTAACCCTAACCCTAACACAAACCATAACCCTAGCCCTAACCCGTAACCTAGCCTTAACATTCCCCTATCCCCATGTCAAACCCTAGTCTTAACCTGAACCATAACCGTAACCCGTGACACTTACCCTAACCCTAACCCTAGCCTGAACCCTAGCCCTAGCCCTAACACTATCCCTAACCCTGCTAGGACTAACCCTAACCCTAACCCTTAACCCTAGCCCTAACCCTAACTCTAACCCTAATCCTAGCCCTAACCGTAGAGCTAACCCTAACCCTAACCCTAGAACTAACCCTTGCCATAACCTAATCCTAGCCAAAGACACAAACGTAACCCATACCCTTACCCTAACATTCGCCCTAACCATAACCCTAACTCCAGGATAATCCCTAACACTAACTTTACACCTAAAAGTTAACCTAACACTAACGCTAACCCTAACACTAGCCCGAGCCCAAACCCTAGACTTAAAGCTAAACATTACCATAGACACAACCCTAAATCTAGCACTATCCGCAGAAATAACCCTAGCCCTAACCCCATTGTTACGCTAGAATTGAGCCTAAACCTAAACTTACCCCTATCTCTAGGCCTAACACTACCCTATCCTAACCCTAACCCTAACCCTAGCTTTATACCTAACCCTAGCCCTAACCCTAACCCTAGACCAAACCCTAACCCTAACCATAGTCCTTGCCTTAACCCTAACCCTAACTCTAGCCGTAACTGAACCCTAACTGTAACCCTAACCCTAGCCCTGACCCTGACCCTAAACTCACCCTAGCCCTAATCCTATCCTTAAACCTAACTTTAGCCCTAACCCTAACCCTAGTCCTAACACTATGCTTTAAACCCTAAGCTTAAACCAAGACCTAACACTAGACCTAACCCTAGCCCTATCCATAGGCTTAAGCCTAGCCATAACCCTAACACTAACCCTAGCCCTAGCCATAAACCTTAACTAACTTTTGCCGTAACCCTAACCCTAGCCCTAGCCCTAAACCTAAGCCTTAACGCTAAACCCAAACCAAGCCCTAACCCTAACCCTAGCCCTAAAATCGAACCCTAGCCCTAACCCAAAACCTAGCCTTAAGACTCCCCTAACCCTATGCCAAACCCTAGCCATAACCTGAACCATAACCCTAACCCGTGACTCTAACCCTAGCCCTAAATCTTGCCTGAACCCTAGCCCTAGCCCTAACACTATCCCTAACCCTGCTAGGACTAAACCTAACCCTAACCCTAGACCTAACCGTAGCCCTAACCCTAACCCTCGCCCTAACCCTAACCCTAATCCTAGCCCTAACCCTTGAGCTAACCCTAACCCTAAACCTAGAACTAACCCTTGCCATAACCTAACCCTAGCCATAGACACAAACCTAACCCATACCCTTGCTCTAACACTCGTCCTAACCATAATCCAAACTCTAGGATAATCCCTAACACTAACTGTACCCTTACTGTTAGCCTAACACTAACCCTAACACTAACCCGAACCGAAACCTTAGACCTAAAGCTAAACATTACCATAGAGACAACCCTAACTCTAGTACTATCCGGAGACCTCACCCGAGCCCCAACCCCATTGTAACCCTAGAATTAAGCCTAAACCTAACCTTACCCCTATCTCTAGGCCTAACACTACCCTATCCCTAAACCTAACCCTAACCCTAGAGGTAACCCTAGAACTAAGCCTTGCCGTATCCCAACCCTAGCCCCAAGCCTAACTCTAGCTCTAACCGTAGGACTAACACTAGCCCTGGCACCAAACCTAATGCTGGCCAAAACCATAACACTGGCCACACCCCAAACCTGAACCCTAACACTAGCCCTGACACTAGCCCTAGCCCCAACCCTAACCCCTAGCCTAAACCTAACCCTAGCCCTAACACTGATCATAACCCTAGCCCTAACCCTAATCCTCTAACTAATCCTAACCCTAACCCTAAACCAAATCCTAGCTGTAACCCTAACCTAACCTTCGTCCTAGCCCCAACCCTAAACCTAGACCTGTCCCTAACCATAGCTATAACCCTAGGACTGGCCCTAACCGTAAACATAGCCCCAACACTAAACCTAGACCTAATCGTAACGTTAGCCCTAGCTGTATCCCTAGCTCTAGCCCTAGCCCTCACCCTAGCTATAACCCTAGCCCTAACAGTAACCCGAGCCCTAACTCTAACCAAAACCCACGCCGTAACTCTAAACCTGGACCTCACTCTAGCCCTAGAAATAATCCTAGCCCTATTCTTTACCGTAACCCTAGCCCTAACCCTAAACTTTACCCTTGCCCTAACTGTAGATGTATCACTACACCTAGACCTAACCCTCAGCCCAGCCCTAACCCTTCCCCTATGTCCAATCGTAACCCTAGCCCTAAACCTAATGCTAGCCCTAACCTTCACCCTAACCCTAACCCTAACCCTAACTTTAAATTAACCCTAAACCTAACCCTAACACTAACTATAGCACTAACCCTAACCATAACCTTAAATTAACCCTAACCCTAACTCTAGTAATAACCCTAACCCTAAACCCCCCCTAGACCTAAACCTAACCATGTGTCTATACCTAACCCTATCCCTAACCCAAACATTAGCCCTCACCCTAACCCTATCCCTAACCCTAGGCCTAACCCTGACCCTAAACCCATCCTAGAACTATCCCTAATCCTGGTTCCATACCTAACCCTATCCCTAACTTGAACTCTAGCTCTAACTGTAATCCTAACCTGAAACCTAGTACTAACCCGAAACCTAACCCCAGCCCCAACCCTAACCCTAACCCTACCCCTAATCCTAACCTTAAGCCTAACCCTAGCCCTAATCCTATATGTATCTCTAACCCTAGCTCTATCCCTATACCTACCCCTAATCCTAACTTTAGTCGTAACCCTAACCCTAACCCTACCCCGAACCTTAGCCCTACCCCTAGCCCTAAGCCTAATCTAACGCATGGCATAACCCCGATTCTAGTCCGACCCTCACCTTAGCACTAACTAATCCTAAAACTACCACTATCTCTAGGACTACCCGAGTCCTAACCCGAGCCCTACCTCTAACCCTAACCCTAGCCCTAGCCATAAACCTAAACTAACTTTTGCCGTAACCTGACCCTAGCCCTAGCCCTAAACCTAAGCCTTAATGCTAAACCCAAACCTAGCCTTATCCCTAACTCTAGCCCAAACCCTAACCCTAGCCCTAACCCTAAACCTAACATGAGGCCCAACCCTAGAGATAACCTTACCCTAACCCTAACCCTAACCCTAGTCCGAACCCCAACCCTAGTCCTAGCTCTAACACTAGCCCTCACCTTAGCGCTAACCCTAGCCCTAAGTCAAAACCCTAATACTAGTCCTGTACCTAGAATTAAGCCCTAACCATAACACTAGTGCTAATCCTAACCCTATCTCTAGCCATAACCCTATCCCTAGCTGCAGCCCTGGCCGTAAACCTAGACCTAACACTAGCCCTAACCCTAACCATAACCCTAACCTTAACCCTAAACTAACCCTAGCCTTAACCCTAACCCTAGCCCTAAACCTAAGCCTAACCCTAACCCCAACCCTAGCCCTACCCCCCAACCCCCAGCTTATACCTTTAAAATTAGCCCCCCAACCCTAACCCTACCATAACCCTAAACTTAACTTCAAACCCAGCCCTAACCCAAACCAAATCCTTAAAAACCCCATCCCATCCCAAACCCTTACCCCATAAAAATAAACCTAGCTTTATGCCTAACACTAGCTTTAACTCTAACCCTAGCCCCAACCGTAACCCTAACCCTATCCCTAGCTGTAACCCTAGCTGTAGCCCGCCTTTCCCTTTTGTCCTAACCCAGCCCTACCACTAACCCTAACCCTAGAACTAACCTAACCTTAACCCCCAACCTTTAGCCTTAACCCCAAAAATTAAACCCCCCCAAGGTTTTTTCCCCCAATACTAGCCTAAGAGCCTAAAAACCCAAACCTAACCTGAAACCTCCCGCTAACCCCAACACTAGCCTTGACCCTAACCTTAGCTTTATATCTAACCATAGCCCAAACCCCCAACCCAGACCAAACCCTAACCCCAGTCCTTGCCTTAACCCTACCCCCAAAATCTAGCCATAACTAACCCTAACCGTAACCCTAACCCTAGCCCTTACCCTAACCCTAAACTCACCCTATCCCTTAAACCCCAGCCCAACCCTAATTTTAGCCCCAACCCTAACCCTACCCTAACCCCAGCCCAACACTACGTTAAACCCCAAGCGTAAACCAAGATCTAAAACTAGACCTAACCCTAGCCCATCCATAGGCTTAAGCCTTTGCCATAACCCTAACATTAACCCTAGCCCTAGCCAAAAAACCTAAAATAACTTTTGCCGAATTTAAACCCAGCCCCAGCCCTAAAACCCAAGCCTTAACGCTAAACAAAACCTAGCCCCAACCCTAACCCTAACACAAACCATAACCCCCAGCCCTAACCCGTAACCTAGCCTTAACATTCCCCCATCCCCATGTCAAACCCTAGTCTTTAAACCCGAACCATAACCGTAACCCGTGACACTTACCCTAACCCTAACCCAGCCAACCCCAGCCCTAGCCCTAACACTATCCCTAACCCTGCTAGGACAACCCCAAACCCCATACTTAACCCTAGCCCAACCCTAACTCTAACCCTAATCCTAGCCCTAACCGTAAAAAAACCCTAACCCTAACCCTAGAACTAACCCTTGCCATAACCTAATCCTTGCCCCAAAAACACAAACGTAACCCAACCCCAACCCCTAAATTGCCCTAACCATAACCCCCAACTCCAGGATAATCCCTAACACTAACTTTTTCACCAAATTAACCTAACACTAAAAGCTAACCCTAACACTAGCCCGAGCCCAAACCCTAGACTTAAAGCTAAACATTACCATAGACACAACCCTAAATCTAGCACTATCCCAAAATAACCCTAGCCCTAACCCCATTGTTACGCTAGAATTGAGCCTAAAACCTTTAAAATTACCCCCATCTTAGGCCTAACACTACCCTATCCTAACCCTAACCCCCAACCCTAGCTTTATACCCAACCCTAGCCCCAACCCTAACCCTAGACCAAACCCTAACCCTAACCATAGTCCTTGCCTTTAAACCCCAATCCTAACTCTAGCCGTAAAAATGAACCCTAAATTTTAACCCTAACCCTAACCCTTAACCCCGACCCTAAACTCACCCTAGCCCCCAACCCCAAACCTTAAACCCAACTTTAGCCCTAACCCTAACCCTAGTCCTAACACTATGTTAACCCTAAGCTTAAACCAAGACCTAACACTAGACCTAACCCTAGCCCATCCATAGGCTTAAGCCTAGCCATAACCCTAACACTAACCCTAGCCCTAGCCATAAACCTTAACTAACTTTTGCCGTAACCCTAACCCCCAGCCCTAGCCCAAACCTAAGCCTTAAAAGCTAAACCCAAACCAAGCCCTAACCCTAACCCCAGCCCTAACTGAACCCTAGCCCTAACCCAAAACCTAGCCTTAAAACTCCCCTAACCCTATGCCAAACCCTAGCCATAACCTGAACCATAACCCTAACCCGTGACTCTAACCCTAGCCCTAAATCTTGCCTGAACCCTAGCCCTAGCCCTAACACTATCCCTAACCCTGCTAGGACTAAACCTAACCCTAACCCTAGACCTAACCGTAGCCCTAACCCTAACCCTCGCCCTAACCCTAACCCTAATCCTAGCCCTAACCCTTGAGTTAACCCTAACCCTAAACCTAGAACTAACCCTTGCCATAACCTAACCCTAGCCATAGACACAAACCTAACCCATACCCTTGCTCTAACACTCGTCCTAACCATAATCCAAACTCTAGGATAATCCCTAACACTAACTGTACCCTTACTGTTAGCCTAACACTAACCCTAACACTAACCCGAACCGAAACCTTAGACCTAAAGCTAAACATTACCATAGAGACAACCCTAACTCTAGTACTATCCGGAGACCTCACCCGAGCCCCAACCCCATTGTAACCCTAGAATTAAGCCTAAACCTAACCTTACCCCTATCTCTAGGCCTAACACTACCCTATCCCTAAACCTAACCCTAACCCTAGAGGTAACCCTAGAACTAAGCCTTGCCGTATCCCAACCCTAGCCCCAAGCCTAACTCTAGCTCTAACCGTAGGACTAACACTAGCCCTGGCACCAAACCTAATGCTGGCCAAAACCATAACACTGGCCACACCCCAAACCTGAACCCTAACACTAGCCCTGACACTAGCCCTAGCCCCAACCCTAACCCCTAGCCTAAACCTAACCCTAGCCCTAACACTGATCATAACCCTAGCCCTAACCCTAATCCTCTAACTAATCCTAACCCTAACCCTAAACCAAATCCTAGCTGTAACCCTAACCTAACCTTCGTCCTAGCCCCAACCCTAAACCTAGACCTGTCCCTAACCATAGCTATAACCCTAGGACTGGCCCTAACCGTAAACATAGCCCCAACACTAAACCTAGACCTAATCGTAACGTTAGCCCTAGCTGTATCCCTAGCTCTAGCCCTAGCCCTCACCCTAGCTATAACCCTAGCCCTAACAGTAACCCGAGCCCTAACTCTAACCAAAACCCACGCCGTAACTCTAAACCTGGACCTCACTCTAGCCCTAGAAATAATCCTAGCCCCTATTCTTTACCGTAACCCTAGCCCTAACCCTAAACTTTACCCTTGCCCTAACTGTAGATGTATCACTACACCTAGACCTAACCCTAGCCCAGCCCCAACCCTTCCCCTATGTCCAATCGTAACCCTAGCCCTAAACCTAATGCTAGCCCTAACCTTCACCCTAACCCTAACCCTAACCCTAACTTTAAATTAACCCTAAACCTAACCCTAACACTAACTATAGCACTAACCCTAACCATAACCTTAAATTAACCCTAACCCTAACTCTAGTAATAACCCTAACCCTTAACCCCCCCTAGACCTAAACCTAACCATGTGTCTATACCTAACCCTATCCCTAACCCAAACATTAGCCCTCACCCTAACCCTATCCCTAACCCTAGGCCTAACCCTGACCCTAAACCCATCCTAGAACTATCCCTAATCCTGGTTCCATACCTAACCCTATCCCTAACTTGAACTCTAGCTCTAACTGTAATCCTAACCTGAAACCTAGTACTAACCCGAAACCTAACCCCAGCCCCAACCCTAACCCTAACCCTACCCCTAATCCTAACCTTAAGCCTAACCCTAGCCCTAATCCTATATGTATCTCTAACCCTAGCTCTATCCCTATACCTACCCCTAATCCTAACTTTAGTCGTAACCCTAACCCTAACCCTACCCCGAACCTTAGCCCTACCCCTAGCCCTAAGCCTAATCTAACGCATGGCATAACCCCGATTCTAGTCCGACCCTCACCTTAGCACTAACTAATCCTAAAATACCACTATCTCTAGGACTACCCGAGTCCTAACCCGAGCCCTACCTCTAACCCTAACCCTAGCCCTAGCCATAAACCTAAACTAACTTTTGCCGTAACCTGACCCTAGCCCTAGCCCTAAACCTAAGCCTTAATGCTAAACCCAAACCTAGCCTTATCCCTAACTCTAGCCCAAACCCTAACCCTAGCCCTAACCCTAAACCTAACATGAGGCCCAACCCTAGAGATAACCTTACCCTAACCCTAACCCTAACCCTAGTCCGAACCCCAACCCTAGTCCTAGCTCTAACACTAGCCCTCACCTTAGCGCTAACCCTAGCCCTAAGTCAAAACCCTAATACTAGTCCTGTACCTAGAATTAAGCCCTAACCATAACACTAGTGCTAATCCTAACCCTATCTCTAGCCATAACCCTATCCCTAGCTGCAGCCCTGGCCGTAAACCTAGACCTAACACTAGCCCTAACCCTAACCATAACCCTAACCTTAACCCTAAACTAACCCTAGCCTTAACCCTAACCCTAGCCCTAAACCTAAGCCTAACCCTAACCCCCAACCCCCAGCCCTACCCCGAACCCTAGCTTATACCTAAACTTAGCCCTAACCCTAACCCTACCATAACCCTAAACTTAACTTCAAACCCAGCCCTAACCCTAAACCAAATCCTAACCCCATCCCATCCAAACCCTTACCCCAGCCCCAAAATAAACCTAGCTTTATGCCTAACACTAGCTTTAACTCTAACCCCAGCCCTAACCTAACCCCAACCCATCCCTAGCTGTAACCCTAGCTGTAGCCCTAGCCTTAACCTTAGTCCTAACCCTAGCCCTACCACTAACCCTAACCCTAGAACTAACGTAACCTTAACCCTAACCTTAACCTGAACCCTAACCTAACCTAAAACCCTAACCCAACTAGCCTAAGAGCCTAAGCTGAAACCTAACCAAACCTCCCGCTAACCCCAACACTAGCCTTTAACCTTAGCTTTATATCTAACCATAGCCCGAACCCTAATCCTAACCAAACCCTAACCCTAGTCCTTGCCTTAAACCCCACCCCTAACTCTAGCCATAACTGAACCCTAACCGACCCCCAACCCAGTTACCCTAACCCTAAACTACCCTATCCCCAACCCTAGCCCCAACCCTAATTTTTGTAACCCTAACCCTAACAAACCCAGCCCTAACACTACGTTAACCCTAAGCGTAAACCAAGATCTAACACTAGACCTAACCCTAGCCCTATCCATAGGCTTAAGCCTAGCCATAACCCTAACATTAACCCTAGCCCTAGCCATAAACCTAAACTAACTTTTGCCGTAACCCTAACCCTAGCCCTAGCCCAAACCTAAGCCTTAACGCTAAAAACAAACCTACCCTAACCCTAACCCTAACACAAACCATAACCCTAGCCCTAACCCGTAACCTAGCCTTAACATTCCCCCATCCCCATGTTAAACCCTAGTCTTAACCCGAACCATAACCGTAACCCGTGACACTTACCCTAACCCTAACCCTAGCCTAACCCTAGCCCTAGCCCTAACACTATCCCTAACCCTGCTAGGACTAACCCTAACCCTAACCCCTTTTAACCCTAGCCCTAACCCTAACTCTAACCCTAATCCTAGCCCTAACCGTAGAGAACCCCAACCCTAACCCTAGAACTAACCCTTGCCATAACCTAATCCTAGCCAAAGACACAAACGTAACCCATACCCTTACCCTAACATTCGCCCTAACCATAACCCTAACTCCAGGATAATCCCTAAAACTAACTTTACACC
>CAOLHI010007644.1:0-13797 GCA_948474755.1 Ctenosaura bakeri
TATTTTTGTGGTAGGATGCCTTTCATTCATAGGATTGCCATAAGTTGAAGCAAACAGTTGCTGTCTAGAGTTCTTTATTCAGGACATCAGACAAAGGAAAGGAAAAAAGCAACCACTAAGCTCAGTGAAGCAATTGCCTTAGATGACAGGGCACCAAGAGCAGCAAATTTGATATTGCCCTTGGCAGGACCCATGCTGCTTGCTCATTTGCTTCTTCATGGTCCAGCCTCCCCACTGTCTGAGAATGAGGTCAGCACAATGGTAGCACTCACACTTTGAAGAGGTAGAGGCAATGGTGTCCCAAGAAGGAGAAGAATGTGGCAGTGGTACCCCCACACCTCTACTGCACTAGAGGATGATGGTTGCTCACAGAACTAGCTGTTTCTCAAAATAGCCAGCTTTGGAGTACTGCTGGCCTTTGGCAAGTGGGGGGCAGTGTGGCTGTTCTCCTTCTTATGGTAGAGGAAGAGCTGGAGGGAGCTAGGGTGCAGATACAGTCTCTACATTTCCCTCCTCCTTCTCTTTCTGGGGCTGGGGAGGCACTGCCACTGCTGGCTTCCCTTCCTGCTGCATGCAGTATGGAGGGAACAGCACTTTGTTTTCTTCTCCAGACAGTAGGATTGCTTGGGTTACACTAAGTTACACAGGATAACTGCTACAAATATCACTCCCCGATGCAAAATGAAGCTGTTCTGTCGGGAAGCTGCTGCTAGGATGGAGCAACAAGGTGTTAGAGGATAGAACTCTGTGTGATTCGTGGGCTGTGTTGGTCCCCTAGACCACCCTTCTGCCTTCAGATATGGTGGAGGATGCTGTCTTGTTGACAATGTTGAAGACAAAAGTCAGTACCCAGACTTATTTCCGCACGAGCCTGTTATAGTGCGATGATTCCACTTTCAACATCCTCTGGAATCCTGGGTTTTGCAGTTTCGGGAGGGGCCAGCTGGCCCCTCCCAAAACTGCAAACCCCAGGATTTCAGAGGATGTTGAAAGTGGAATCATCGCGCTATGACAGGCTAGTGCGGAAATGGCCTTGGCTTGAAGAAAAATCAGTGTTCACTCTAGTTGGCTTTGGTATGTGGAACAGAAGTGAATCGTACCTTGTTTTTTTGCTTCAGACAGGAAACTCTCTTGGACTAGTCCTGCCCCATGTCTCTCCCTACCCTTGTTCTGTATGGCAACTGTTTCATGACTAAACTGTGTGGGCAACTCCCTGATTCTGCAGAAAACACAAAGGTAAGCTTGCAGCCCTGTTTTCAAAGGAAGCTCTTGGTTGGTGAATGCAGAATACTCCTCTCTAAACACTGCAGTGATTCGTCACCATATCCCAGGCACTTATGCCATGTAGGATGGATAGTGGATGATGCCTGGAGGCATGGTGGAGCAGCAGTGCCACACTTTCCTTCCACTACAACTCCTTGTAGCAAAACCATGAAGTGCTGCAAGTGAAGGGTAGAGGGAGGGTTGGTACAAGAGCCTTGGTAACCGTCTACATGGCATCATTCCGTATGCTCTCTGACTTCTTCATAAACATCAAGTTTTGCTCCACCTCCAGGAATGATGGCCAGTTGCTGGCCATGACTTATAGCACATTCCCTCCTCCCTCCCTCCCACCCCAAGCTTAATTCTGGAATCAGCTATAATGGATGTAATCTATTATGTACCGTTCCAGGCCACCCATAAGAGAAGCCTTGTGACCAGGAGTAAGGCTCTTAGCACTTCCTTCAGAGTGTGATAGATGATGGCTCTGAGGTTGAGGAACAACTGACTGTGCCAGGAACAGAGCCAGTGATTGACCAAACCAACTTGCAAACATTCCCAGCAGTTGAAGGACAAGTAGAGGCAGAGTTGCACCAACCAGCTCCAGAGGAAGAAGGAACCAGCAGTGATTTGGAAGAATTACAGTCACCTGATCCCCTTAGCTCCCAGTCACAAAAGGGGCTGAAACGAGCAGCTCAGAGGGAAGCTGTGTTGGCTAGATTAAGGCCCTTTTCAGACGTGGGGAGGGAATCGCACGAAAACAGGACTCACTGGATTTCCTGAGCATCCCGGCGAGTCTGTCGGGATGAGGAGCAGTGCGAGCTCTTCGCTCTGCACTGCTCCGGCATCCAAAATGGCGGCTTCTGGTTGGTGGAGGCTCTCTACCAACCGGAGAAGTTCACCAGCCAAAAGCCCGTCCCTGGAAGATCTGCAGGCACGCACTTATTTTTAAGAGGTTTTTAAAAAGCAACTGGACTGAGGTACGGAACTACAAAAAGTAGTCCACCCTAGTCCACTCTACAGTGCAGAAGACCTCTGTCGGAGGTCGCTCTGCACCATTTTAAAAGCCCGGTGCGGAAATGGCCTAAGGAAGCAATGACAAGTAACACCTGTCTCTGTGGCTATTTAGGTCTGTCAGTGGGGCTTGCTCTTTGCTTGCAGCAAATTACTTGCAAGCCTGATGACCCTTGTGTTCTGGCTCCCTTGACCCCTCTGGACGGACCTCTGCTTTCTAAACTGTTGGACTGGACTTTGACCTGGCTTGACTCTGTAGTTTCCTTAATAGTTGTTTGTATCAGATATTCCTCGCTGTCTCCTCCTCGCAGCAAGTGTTCTCGCCTCCTCCCCCTTGCTGGCAGTGAGGCACAGGCAGGGAGTTGGACTCTGACATTGAGTTTCAAATCTTCTTGGCTTAGGCTTAGGCATGTTCCTGTAACCTTCCAAGCTCCCAGAAAGATTATTATGGAAAAGCTGATGGTGTTTCTACCATGAAGATATGACCATGAGGGATGGACACTACATATGTTACTCTGCTGACCATTATGTAACAGGAGACATGGCTGGTTGGCAACATTGTAATGTGCCATTTTCCATTCAGACATTTCTTTGAGGTTTGTTTTTTGTTTGTTTGTTTGGTGCATGAAATCTCTGATGTGTGGGAAAGTTTGTTAATTCTGTGGTTCAGGACCAGTGTAGTTTGACTCTTATGGTCAAACTAAGTGGAATGTGTATTCCCTATAACCTGGTTTTCTGCCACTTTGGATTTCCTCAGAAATGTGTGATCAGCAATCAGACTTACAATTAAACCCATGTTTACCCACAATGAACAATCACAAAACAAAGCATGCTGCAAGCAAAATACATAGGTGAGGAAAGCTACACATTGTGACAGGTATTTTCCACCACTTAGAGAAGCACCTCTGGAAAGATATCATCTAGTTTGGTTACATATGGCCATGCAGTTTAAGAAAACAGTCCTTTTAACACAGAGATGGGGAATGGTACAGCTGTCATGGTGACTAAGGCAGTAAGATGCAGGATGTGAAATTTATTTAATTTATATCTCAACTTTCTCTAAATATGGGACCCAAAGGAACTTACAATATAAGTTCAAACAAACAAAAAAGGCTTTAAAAATGCAGTGCAAAAGTTTAAAAAGTATTAAACAAAAGATCCAATCAAAACATTAATTTAAAGCAAAACACATCCCCACATATTACATACTAAAAAATACAGCACAGACATTGAATATCCCCATCCATCAACCAGTTAAAAGCTGAAGACTTGTTTTAATAAGAAGGTCTTTGCCTGGAGGTGATGTGAGAAAAGACAGGGACAGCCAGGTCTTCTTTGGAAGGTTCATTCCATAGCCTAAGAGCAACAACCGCAAAGACTCTCTCCTGTGTCCTCATCAGATAAGCCTGTGTGGGTGTTGGGAAAGAGAGAAAGTGTTCCCTTGAAATTGAAAGACAAGGAGCCTTTCCACCCTACACTGTTCTAGTGCTTTTATTCCACTTGCAACATCCTGTGAGATTTGTAGTTTCATGAGGCCAAAGAGCTCTCTGACTGAGGATTCTAAATGCCCCTCCCGAAACTGCAAAACCCAGGACTCCATAGGATGTTGAAAGTGGAATATCACTAGAACAGTGTCGTACAGAAAGGCCCTTAGTCTTCACATTCCTTGTAGTGTTGCTCAAATTTGTTTTCCCATTTTCTAACCTTGTATCCTATTACAGTGAACTACTGAAGGTTGCTGCTGAATGAGTGAAGGCATGGCTTCTATTTTTGTTTGTCCTAGCAGCATCCCCGCCCCCGCCCCGCCACTGGCATACCCTCCAACTGTCCTGATGTAGCAGGGACAGTCCTGATGAATCCTAGTTGTCCCACTTTTTTCAGCTGCTTTTAAAATGTCCCAGTTTCAATCTCTCCTCCTCCCACTGTTCTCCTTCATTCTCAATTTATTTCAATTGCTGAAAATTGAGTTCAAAGTGCAAAAGCACTTTGCACTCAAATAACTCAGCAGCAGGTACAGGAAAAGAGCGGGTGGAGTGTTGTTCTTCCCAGTAGGTTCAGGCAAATACAAAGTGCAGCAGGCTTTCCTAGGCTAGTGTGTTCTTCCTCAGTAAAAAACTTTTGCCATCTTACCATCTGATGTTGCTTGGCCACACATGTCCTGGTTTTCATCTGTGAAATGCTGGAGGGTATGCAACAGATTTTTTTTAAACACCTTTCCATGAGCATCCAGTGTAATTACACTTGTTTTCACCCCATATGCACATTGCACTAGAATGTTGTACTCTGTTGCATAAATAAAAACTATTCTTAAGATGCCATGATTGGATGGATTCTCCATGTCTGGCAGACAAGAGACACTCTTGCTGTTTCAGTCTATGATTGTTGGAGGGCAGCAGTGTTCTTGTAGAGGCTGAGGTCTGTCTCTGATCCTTGTACTTCTGCACTGCGGGGATGTTTAGGATAGAGATATGGCCCTCCAGTTGATGTTGGCCTGCAACATTGATCAGCCAGCCCTAGCTAGTGTGACTCATAATAAGGGACAATAGAAGTAAAGACCATAGGTTGCAATCCCTCCTATAGGACATGGTATACATTGTGCTATCATCGCACAAGTGTGTGGGACCTCTGATGTAAATGGAGGAGAGGATCACTCAGCCCTTTTATCTATAGGTTAAATAACCTTTTATTTAATTTCTGGTGTTCTGGTTGCAATTCTTTGCTCATTAATTTGTGTATTTCCTTTATTACATTTTTGACATTTATTCCATTCCTAGATGCCTCAAGGGCTGCGTCGTTAAAGGGAAAATAAGGACAAAATCACCTACTCGAGGGAATGGCCTTTTGTCTTTATCTGAGAGGAAATAGGGAGGGAGAGATGGCTTTTCACTAAAGAAATCAGTTGAATGAAATGAACGGACAGAATGGGCAGGCTCACAGAGTGAGTAACTGGTTCTTAGTATCTGTGTGCTTTTAGATGATGATCTGGACTGCAGGGCCGTATTGGGCATGTTCATTCTTTCCCGCAATTGTGATGTTAAGGTTTTCTTCGGGTAGGCACTGCCTGTTCTGGCAGTTTGGGTTCTTTTATTAATCTGCAGGAAAGATGAAGAAGGAAAAGTAGTTGCTGACTTGGTTCCTTTTGCACAAGCCAGGAAATCCAGGGAGATGTCTGTCTGGGTAGCCCACAAAGACTGTGTTCGGCCAAAGCATGAAACTTTCCAATTTGCCCCTTTGTTCTTCCCCAGGGCATCAGATTCCTTGTAGTTCAGCAAATCAACTATGTCATGGAGCAACTTCCTCTTCACAACTGCATCAGTGGCACAGTCCAAACGCAAGCCTGGGCTGTGGTTCACTTCAAGAAGCCAGGGCTTCATCTTCTCATCCACCAGGATATCAAACCCAAAGAGCTCAAAACAATTTGAGGTAAATGGGACTGATGGAGTTATGGCAAGCAAAGTCAGGATAATGATGTGGTTGATCCTTTTCCACAGACGCAGATCATCCATGTTGCGGCTATGCAGGTAGGCCCGGAACCGGCTGAAAGTCCACTTGCAACCAGAGCCGATGACATCCTTCTCCTTTCTATAGGAGGGTCCGAATTTGTTGATGCTAGTGTTTGTCAAGTGGGCATAAACATTGTCTAGGGAAGCAAGGTCAAACTTCTCTGTAGCAAATCTCACCAGTCCTTCTTCATATGTATAAACAGTGAGGGGACAAAAACTTGTGACACAAACATAGAGACGGAGATCCCACTTGTACCCAGAAATAAGCAAGGGGTTGCTGATGTACTTCTGCACAATGACCATACAGTCATAAACAAAGTCTTTAATGTCCTGAAATATGAGTATGCCCCTTCCACGAGACCTGTCAACTGGTTTGCAGATCCAGTAACTCAGTTTTTTTCCTGGTATTTGCCTCTCCTTAGTGTATTCTGTTATAAACTTGATGTAATCATTTGGCATAATGAAGGCTGCTGGACTAAACTCATAGAGGGTGGTTCCATAAATTCCTTTCATCCTTTTCAGATGTCTGGCTAAATAGTCCTTCCTGGTGATCCTGATGGTTTCTGGATGGTGATTGAGCCTCTGCCATGGTTTAATGCTCCGGTGGTCTCTCATCCGGAAAGGGTGATTCTGCCAGTGTAAATTCCAGTCCTCATTATCTTGCTCATGCTCATCATACTCAATCCAGCCACGTTCCAGTAAAACCTCACGGACTAATGCAGGAACACTATCATGTAGCCAGAAGACCAGTGGCTTCATGACCCTCCCTGAATCAACCCCTTCTGCTTTTGTGGAGCATTTAATTCCTAAAAAAACAAAGTTCAATAAAGAAAGAGAGGTAGGAATCAGTGGACTTGGTTGGTTTGTATCATATAAATACAGATGTTGCTTTTATCACAACCTGAAACTGATTTAGATAGAAAGTTATACAGAACAGATGGTGGCAGTATTTGTAAGGTAATATTGAAGACACACTTTGATTCAAAGCAATGAAATAAGCATGTGCTTTCAGAATTAAATAGAAACTCAGAGTGTAGTCTATATGGTGAGTAAGTCAAATGGCTTTCATCAGTGTTGATGGATCAGACCAGGTCAGGACATAAACATGTGTTCTCAGATCCCGGATACTAAAATCAAACTTGCTGAAGCTGGAGGACAAATGGTTGTGCTCTCTTGAGCAAGTGAAGTTTTAAGGTCAAGGTCCTGATTTCTAGACATCGTTGGATCCATCCAGATGCCTAATGGAACTGGTTAATCACAGGGGCTTAGGCTGCAGACTCTCCTGACCTTCTATGACTAAAGAACCTCTTGGACCAATGTACATAGCCTTCCACAAGCTGACACCCCTCGAGTGTACTGGACTACAAATTCTACCACCTCCTAGCCAGTGTGGCCATTGGCTATATTAGCTGAGGTGATGAGAGTTATAATTTCTGCTAAGATTGATGGTTCCCATTCCCATGTAAGTTTGCTTAAGATAGCGTCCTTACAATGATTTGTGAGTAGGCTGTCTTTGGTTGGCGGCTCCCCATCACATCTGTCAATACCATGTAAGAAGGTCTGGTGCATATACCTGAAATGGAGTGGAAGAAGCAGAAGGAGTGCTCATTTGTCTCCTTGTTGCTTCCACATACCTAAGAAAAGTAAAAGCATGAAAGCACATGCTCTCTGCAGAGGATTGATGCTTCTTTTCCCTCCTGTCATAGCAGAAGATTTCTGATTTTGGCTTCCATAATTGCAGAACTCATATCAGGCATTACTTTAATGAGAGGTAGGACACCTGTAGCCAACTTAGTGGTGTTGGACTCCAGCTCCCATAAACCATTGGCCATATCAGCTAGAGGTTATGGGAGCTGGAGTCCAACAATATCTGAGGGTTCTCTACCTTCTTAGATATATGGAGGGTGGGATATGTCTACTCCTTCCCCAAGCTAAAAGAAAGAGTAACAGGAATGCAAGTTGTATGAACCAGCCCAGAGGTCAGAGTTGTTGCCAAGAAAGATTATAAGTAAGCTCTAACTTGATGACTAATGCTGCTGTGCTGGTAACATGACTAGTGTCCAGTCCTGCCACCAATACAAGTACAGAATTTGAGATTTCCAAAGGCAACTCAGTTGACTCATAGGATTTCCGTCAGGGGACCAAACAGGCATGTGTCAGCTAGCTAAACCTAAAGCAGCTCAATTTGTGAAGAGTTTATAGAGAAGGAAAAACAAATACCTTTCTTTGAGCTCAGCAGTCTTTTTCCACTTTGAATATGCAAAAGTAAATGGAAATGGTAAATATCATGCATAAGTTTCTAAGCATATACACATACAAACAGCAAGAGTGAGATAAAGAGAACAAGGGCAAACTTTACATTAGTTCTTTCATTTATTCTACAATGGCCCAATTATAGTTACATCACTACCATTATAATCTTATTAGTAAAAGTAATAATAGACAACAGCAACAGCAGGTATCACAGTGATTACCTCTGCAAAGGGTACTGTCCTCTGTTTCCTCAAATGCCTCTGAGACCTACACCAAATATAGTGTTTTTGTGTTAGAGTTAGGCTTAGAGGCAATGGGGTGTGTCATGAGCCAGGCTGAGCAGGAGGCTGAGCAGGCTGCCGATTCAGACAGGGACTCTGAGTTGGGCTTGGACTCCCAGCCGGGGGAGGAGGATCCCTTGGAGGGAGAGGGGGCTCCTGCAGAGGCAAGGGAGGGGCCTGCCAGTGACTCCCCAGCTGACCCAGGACCAATACCTACAGCAGAGGAGTTCAATGCTTCTGGCTCGACAGAAGCTACTGCTTCTGACTCCAGCCCGGAGCTTACAGCAGACTTTCCCCTCACATTCCTCCAGAGGCGGCTGGAAAAGGTGGCAGTTCATAAATCAAAATGCCTGCTAGAGAAGCAGCTGAGATCAGAGGGCCTTCACCTGCGGACCAGGTTAACAGACACTTAATCAGCCCCAGCTGGGCTAAAGGCTATTTAAGGCAGACGCTGGGGAGTGGGGGTTATGGGGTAACAACTGTCATTCATCCATGACTCTGATACCTGTTCCAAGGGCTTGCCATTCCTGAGTTCCACTGTCTTTGTTCATTTTGGGTGATGTAACCCCTTAATTACTTTACAGCTTTATTTATTGCCTCTGTTTGCTTTGGGTGCTGTAAACCCTTGATTATTTTACGGACTACTTACTAAAAGTCATAAAACTCCTGTTGCCTCTGTGGTTGCTTGGCCTCTGCCTGACATTGACAGGGTGGAAGAAAGTGGATGCTGCAAAATGGCCTGGCTCTGAGTGCACTTAATCCAGTCTATGTACATATGTGTGTGTAATACTGTGGCCTAAATATCCAAAAGGCACCAGAACCTGTCTGATCTTCAAAGCTAAGCAGGGTCAGTCCTGGTTAGTATTTGGATGGGAGACTGCTGATAAATACCACATGTGTTAATCTATATTTCTAAGGAAGTACCACCTCTGAGTATTCTTTGCCTAAGAAAAAACTATGAAATTCATGGGGTCACCATACATCAACAGGTGACTTAAAGGCCCATACACACATAATAGTACATTGTAGAGCAGAGCTTTCCAAACTTTTCATGTTGGTGACACACTTTTTAGACATGTATCATTTCATGACACAGTAATTCAGTTTCACTAGCAAACCAGCGATTAAACTAACCCCTTGTAAGAGATACAGACATAAATTATAATAACAAAATGTACAGGGACACAACATATCTTATGAAAACCTTTCATATATTTTTTTAAAAATATGATTTATAAGTAATAACATACATTTCCAAGATTGTAGGTGGCACACTAATATGTTGTGGCACACTGTTTGGAAAGCCCTGTTGTAGAGACCAAACTACTTTCCATCTATTGGTGGAAGTAGATAACACAGATAGTAAGGAATAAGCTACTTATTTTCATGTTTATTTGCATACTGAGTAGAGCTGAACTGTATGATCTCTGTAACTGCTGAAATAAGTCAAGGAACAAAAAAAGGTGTTATGGATGTTTGTCACTAGGTGTGGTGTAGAAGGGAACATTTTTAAAAAAATTGGGGTAGAGGATGGTAACAGGGTTTGTTAGGCCTTGTATTATGGGTGAATCTTAGGAAAAGAAGGAGACAATGGTAGTTACTCCTTATCTGTGGGGAGACTGAAGGTCTGAACTGTTATTAGAAAAAGGAATACTTTGATATGAGAATCCTGTGCAGAGCCACTACTATCTGTCTAGTGATAGGATATACTGTAATCACTATTAGAGGCCATTCCTATTGGTTAGGAGAAAGATACTAGAAGGGGTGCCTTCATTGCAACTAGACCCCAACTATTCCTGAAGAGAAACTGCAATGAAACTGCAAGAAACTGCAAGAAACTGCAGTGCTCTCAAATTCTGCATGTAGACTTCCTCTTCCCATCTGTTGATTGGAGTTTTCATTGCAACACATCTCAGTTGCTGTGGTGGGACTTGTTGCAACACTCTCAAATGACACTTCCCTTTTGGCAACTGCATATGGGGTTCTATGTGCTGGATGGTTCCCTGAACTAAACTGTGAATAAGGATAAAAAGTAAAATAATTTCTTTGGCATCTATGGACTTGGGGATAGGGTGGAAAACACTGAAATGTTAGGTATCTTCAGTAGTTTGTCTTGTATCTTTTGTTACCCTGATTTCTGGTGGTCCTGTGAGGGACACCTAATTGCGCTCCAAATTACAAGGTTGGGAATTAGTCAAAAGAGCACAAGCTAGGAATACGAGAGGCAGGGCAATGGAGCGAGATCGTTTACCCGATGTCTACGGGGTCAGGCCGAGTCAAGGAGCAAACAGAAGTAAAATAATAATTTTTGTCTTTATTAATATACAGCCAAACAAGTGTATGCAACACACTCACACGGAGAACTATAGAAATAAAGGTTGGAGTTGGATAGAGGGATTTTTAGAGGAGGTTTTGGTATGGGAAATACTACACGTGTCCTGAAGCCCAGGTAGTCTGAAGGAGACGTTTGTGGAAATGGAGTTTCTCAGCACACGGAGCTGAGGGGAAGGTTCGCCAAACGAAGCAACAGCAAGGCGGGACAGAAGCCAAGAGCAATCTGAGGAAGCGCTCAAAGTCAGGGGTTCTTATAGGGGAAAATGTGGCCATAGGCTAGTCCGTTCTCGGGGATATCAATGAGTTTTGGGCTGGAGACAAAGTATTTTACATAATTGAGTTAAGACCGAACTGTCAATAGAGTAGCCAGTATGCAAAACGCGGAGTGCTTGACATTTGAGTATTCGGCTAGTCAAGTTGCCTGCTCGGGGCAGGGAGTTTTGTAAGTAGCGTGCATACATAATGTGGTACTTGCCTTGAGGTCTCCTGAAGTGGCGGGTTGGCTATTTCTGGCCTGCCTGTATTTGTTTGGAATATTACAGCAATCAGCGGCCGTGCCTGTATGCGAGCTTGTCTGGGGGCCTCGCAAGCACATGGAGGAAAGAGGGGTATAGTAGGCCAAATTATTGATATCAAAATGATATCTAATATCCCACAAATCCAGGCTAGGAACTACAGTAACACTTTTCTTGGTTGTAAACTTGAATAAATACCATGGCTATTACGACGTCTGAACTGGAATACTTGGCTTCCTGGATGAGCCAGAACTTGAAAGAAACATATAACAAACCATAACAAGGAGGAGAGGAAGGAGTGGGGGGAAGGAATGGGACAGTAGCTTTAAGATTAACTGGTTTTTATTTTAACATGAGTGTTCATGGATATAAACCCACAAGTTATCCATGAAAGTTCATGCTAAAATAAAAACCAGTAAGTCTTAAAGATATGCCACGTTCCTTTTTTCCTTCCCCCTCCCTTCCTCGTTTTTATACTGTAAGAGATTAATGTGGTTCCTTTTTTAAAAGAAATAATAGATTCTGAACTTGGCCCATGACATGACAGAAAGGTTTTATGCATTTGAGTGGTTTCTTTTTTGGGAGGTGGGAATGTGGCTCACTTAGAGCTTGTAGGAGTTCAGTTGCATATACAAAGCATGTTCAACTTTATGGAAGGTAAGTTCTATGAGGAAAGACTGAAGCCACTGAGCATATGCTGGAGAAAATCAGAGATGGAGGATGAGTGTGTAAGTGTGTATGCAATGTGTATAATGAAAGGACTCTTTGAGTACCTGAAGGGCTGTCCCAGAGAAAAGGGAATGTACTAGTTTATTGGACAGGACTAGAATTTCATGGGCTTAAGTCACAGGAGGATAAATGTTGACAGAACATTAGGAGGAACTTCTTGAGGGTTAACACAGTTTAGCCAATTTCTTAGCAGGGTGCTGGGTTTTTCTTTGCAGGAAGTAAAAACATATGTCAGAGCAGAGGGCTGGATTAAAAGCTACTCATACTGCCCAACATTTCACTGATGAAACTTGGGACACATATGGCCAAGCAACATCAGAGTGTAGACAGGATGGCAAAAGCTATCAGAGAGGAATAACAGACAAGCTGGGAGAGGCTGCAAGAGTTTGATTTTGCCTAGACCTGTAAGGAAGGGCAAGACTCTGTCCCCTTGTTACTCCAGCTATGGCACTGTTGGTGAGGGCCCCAGATATCATTTTGATATCAAACAATTCAGCCTTAGCTTGACCTTTTTCCAGCCACCCCACTCCACGTGTTTGTGAGGTTCTCCGGACAAGCACAGACAGAGTGCGGCTGCTAATGGTTTTACATTTCAGACCCCATTGAGGCCAGCAACTCAAGCCTCGCTCGTAGCTTCAGGGAACTTCCATCTGCAAACCTCACAATAGCGGCACGGTTCTCAGCCAAGTCATTCCTTTATGTTGGGCCATCAACGTACTGACCACACTATTGTCATCGAGAGCAAATCCAATCATGTAAACCTGACCTTTGCCAAATCCTTTGTCCAGTGCTAAAACTCTTTTGTTCTCACCTGGCTTGCCATAGCCGGTAGGCACAAACTCCCCTATAAAAACCCCGCATTTCCAAACGGTCTTTGGACTACTTTGGACTGCCATCCCGCCTTGCTGCTGGTTGTCTAAGGAACTCTCCTCAGCCACCACGCTGAGCTTTCTTCTTCGGAACCTCATCTTCCCCTCCAGGACAACGAGACCAGGTGTTGTATTACCCATCCCTACGCTCTCCAATTCTGCTTTCCAGTTAGTGTGTGTTGTTTTTATTTGCTGTTTATCTTTCAATAAAACTGTTATTTTTGTTACTTTTAAACTTGCATAACTGCTCTCTGACCCGAAGCCGTAGACATAGGGTTAAAAGATCCTTGCTAAAGTTACCCTGCCTCTCGTTTAGCCAAGAGAGTGCTCCAGCTAAATTCCCTCAATTTGTATTTTATTTGGCAATTTGGGTGCCCCTCCTGGGATTCCCCAACACACAGGTAACACCCTCCTCTTTTCTGCCTGCTGCTCAGTCAATTGAATGCCAATTACTTTCCTCTTTGAACATGGTTTGCAGCAACCGAAGTAAGCTAAGGGCAAAGGGAGGGAGGAAGAAAAGGAGAGAGAAACTGGAACGTTTTAAAAATAGCCAAAAAAAGCGGAACAACAGAAGAATAATCAGGAATGTCCCTGCCAAATCAAGAAAATTGGAGTGTATACTCTCCCTCCAATTCTCTGATAAATACTTGTGCTTTCTTTTTTGCCTCTGTGTCTGCCCCTTCCAGTCTAAATATAGATTGTAAGCTCCTTGAAGGAAGGACTTGTCATTTGCTTAAATTACTCTGTACATGCACCCACTATACACTGGTGGCCCTATATAGTATAACATACTATTTATGACTCAGGGTTCCTAACTTTTTATGTACCTTTAATAGCATGTGGTAACACTGTCTATATCATGAAGAGCCTCCCTTGGGAGAAAAGGGCTGTTTCAGGCACAAGAAAGGGCCAAGTTGCTTACTTTACAGCTAATTTATTTTTTATATTTGTATCGTACCTCCCCCGCCCTCCTGTGTTTCCTGGTTCAGTTGCAACACTAATATCAAGGAAAATTCGCTTCAGAAAAAGGTTTAAATGC
>CAOLHI010007645.1:0-13510 GCA_948474755.1 Ctenosaura bakeri
CTTCCTCTTCCCTATTTCCTGTAAGCCTGCTTTATTTGCTCTGGCAATATAAAGAGGCCTTATGTTGGCAAAAAGATATTTACTCCTTAACATACTGTTGTTTATTGCATCTGCAAAGGCCCTGTTGGCTTAATGCTAATTAGATGCCTCCTGCTGATCTCTGTAAAGAATAAAAGTGAGACAGATCTTAAATCAGACCTGCATAGCCAGGCAGCTGAATCAGACCCTACATATTATGGTCGCTAACCACATATGACGGTCCACCTAAGAGCAGTCACTTGTTTTTTAAAGCGTACAGAAAACTGGGCTGCCCCTACCATGAAGCAGAGTGAGGCAACTACCTCAGACAGCAGATGCTGGGGAACAGCAATGGCAGTCCCTTGGCTGTTTCTCTTGAGCTTCTTCACAATCCTCCTCTGTTGAAAGTCAGGGCTGCACCTGCCACCCAACTTCCCTTCTTCCCCTAAAAAGGTCTACTGCCCTCAGGTATCACGGCAGAGACTATTCCTGTGGACAGTCCAGTCAGCTTTTGCATACAAAGTAGAGGAAGGAGCAAAATTTTCCCTCACCTTATGCACCAATATGTTTTGGGTGGATCCTGACTGAACATTAGGAGATAATGAAGAAATGTCATCTGTAGCCCTTTTCTTTAATATCAGGTTTTCAACGTGGATAAGGTGAAGGTCGTGTGGGAGACAGTGGAAGGTTTCGGTTATATGAAACCCATCTGCACTGTGAAGCAGTACAGTCACAACCCATCCAGCTGTGGCACTAGAACTGTTGAGAATTAAACTGCAAGTACACTTTCAGCTACCAGGCACAGCAAATATGGGGAGAAGAGCTACCCTTTTCACTGCTTCCTTGTGAGCTTCCAAAAGCCTTTAGCTGTTGCTCTTGACCACAGAATGCTGGACTATCCAGATCTTTGATCAATCAAGGCAGCTTTTACTCTTTGGCTCAGAGAGATTCTAGGCTTCTTGTGTTCTGAAGTAAAATTCCACCCCCAACATGCAAGTTATTTACCTATACCAACCGGGAATTCTGAGCAAAGTCAGATGTCCCTTGGAGACTTTAGACTTAAGAGGTCTAGGGTAATATCTCAGGGATGTTCCACACAGTCCCAATAGTACCATCACTATCATCATGCCATTATGGTACACAGTGCTTTACAAAGTCACTTACACTAGAGCAGTAGATCTCTGTCCCAAGGAGATTATAAAGTAAACCCTAATAGATGTCTTGTTATTGTCCTGCACTTGAGGATTTGCAAGTGGTTTAGACACATCCCTGCATTCATCCCTCACCTGAAGCTCAGAATTCTTGAAGAAAATTAAACACAGAACATAACGCCCCCACCCCTTCAATGCTTAACTGCATAATTTCACTGCCCAGTCTCAGTGACTGACATAAATGTACATCTGTTTGATGGCTGATGGACATCTGTACATTGACAATTAATTGCTATATGAATAATTAATGTGACATTTTGCAAATGAGCAAGCTGCAGGATCGTCCAAATCTCCATTTTGACTACCTCCCCTCTTTATTTCCTTTAAGTTTTTGTTCTTTTTATAAAAATGAGACTGCTAAAAAGATTATAAAATTTTGGATTAAACTGCACATCAGTTATATTTCAGACTGCCATTAGTCAAATAAATAAATAAGCATAAACTCTTATAAATTAAATTTTCTAGAAGCCTAACTGGGACCACGGGGAATATTTCCAATTCATAAATATTGCAGCAGAAAGATAGTTTGGCTGTTTCATTAATGGTGGGAAAATGGAAGTGTGACTCTCCTGTTAGCTCTGCATATATAGCCAAGTTGAAGAAAAGTGATGGCAGCAGTAAAAAGTATCTTTGCGTGATGACGGATCAGCAGTGAGGAAAGACAATCTTGGAAACAATCTGTCATGACAGCTCTGTGATATATGAATGTCTCACACAGTCTAGGATGATTGATACAGTCACCCTTCATCAGAGAAAGATGCTAGCAACTGTCTCCAATACAGATATATGTGGGCGTGATGGCACACACAGTGCTTGTGCCAGAGTAGCTACGCTTGGCAACCAAGGCCACTCCATTCTGTTACCTTGCAGCTGCACTGCAAAATTCACTTCCTACTGAATACCAGGCCTGAAAAGTTAATGGCAACTTGGTTTGCTTTTGGTGAATGAAATTCATATAAGGCATTCAAAGTGAGCAATGTCCAAAATGAGGCATGTGGTTTGCCAGCTGCGTGATTGCAAACCTTTTTCTGGGGACTGCCTACACTTGGATGCCCACAGGAAACTGAACACATATCCTCCCTCAGTTCTCAGTCTATTACAGAAAGTTCTTTCATGGAAAGGAGCAAGGGAGGGAGGGAAGAGGAAAGAGAGACACTGGCCTGTTCTCTGGCCCTTCCTCTAGGCCATATGTGGGAAATGTGTGGCCTTATAACTGTCATTGAATTGCAACTCCCATCCATTCTTTGTCAGCACTCATAGTGAGGAGTGCTAGGAGGGGCAGTTCAATAATATCTGGAAAGCCCTATGACTTCAACAAGATTTTTCTCCATTGCTTCTGAGCATCTCTAAAGCCAGGAAACAGACACTGAGATACTGAGGGAAAAAGTTTTTTGCAACAGGCATAGTGGAAAGTCAAAAGGAGTAAGAGCTTTTATTGTTTCCAAGGCCCAGCACAGAAAGTGGTGCCTTGGGCTCCCTGAGTTCTCTGTGCACCCTAGAGAACTTGGGAGAGAGCCAGAGAGACTGCCAAAGATGACTAGCTGGCTGGCTGCCCTTCAGGGCTAGAAAAACTGTAGACTTCATTAAGGGTCATAGTTACTTGTTGTACAGCACCTTCTCTCGTAAGAGGCATTCCAGCTGACTTAATGTTCTTGTCCGGCTCTCTCCAAGATTACTCCACCTAACAACAACAACATAAACAATAACAACAATAAAAATCATCATCATCATCATCATCATCATCGAATAATCATCACAAATAAAGTTGGAGGTCAGCAAAGCCTATCAAAATGACCTCATTTACAATGTTCCTTTTAAACTGCCATGAGGAAATGAAGCTGGGGAGCAGGGCTAGGGTGTTGCTTCACCCTTTTCACCTACATTATTTTATTAACAGAATTCACATTCAACCCCACCACCCAAAAGCGTTTAGCTGACATACATGCACATCAATACTTAATACAGGTTTAAGAAAAGATTTAAACATCTCCCTTCTTCAGCATCCAATTGGTCTCTCCCAGCCCTACAGTTGCGTTTGTCTAAAGACATGTGGCATGCTGAGGCGGAGAAGGAGATTTTAATCTTCCAGTGCTTTATCCAATCTGGCCCAGACACTTCAGGTTCTAAGATGGGCTCAAAGAACTGCAAATGTACTCTGAGAAATCTTTTTGTCTGTCCTTGGTCTGCACAAAGTCCTGGATTTAGTTTTGTTCTTTTATCAGCTTGCCTGTTTACTTATTTATATTGAACACCATACCTGTACACAGATATCTACAACTGAAGATGTTTACTTTAAAAAGGTCACAGGTTTTAACGAGGTTAGTTTATTCAAATATTTGTGCAAGGAGGGACACTGGAACAACAGGGGCAGATCAGTGTATACCTTAAATCAATGTGCAGCCAACAGTGTTGACTGTAGTCTGGGAAAATTATACCTAATAAGTTTGTTTTTGTGATATCACAGATCTCTATGTTGTTTTTGCTAAAATAGTTTCTCTAGAAACTGAACACAGTAGTAGTTCACAAAAGTAATCAGGCTATGTATCCAACATGCCAGCTTTGGTGTATAAAGTATTGCAGAGCTGCCAAAAGCAATACACATGTTAATTGTGACTCCCTGTCAAAGGAATTTTGAAAGAGTTAGGCAGTATCACCTGAACTACTCTCGATCCATCTAGTAGTGTGAAAAGTTTTCCTTGGTTAGTCTTCTGCAGTTCTATCATTTGCACAGAGGTGGATAAGCAAACTGTCATGGCATAATGCCACGTTTACTGAGATCTCTAGACCAAGTGGAAGGGACAAGCAATAGCATAGCTTTACTAGACATGTGAAGCAGAAGTAGATGACAGGGAGCTGTACCACTTCATACAGTAAGATGTCATTTTCCTTTTTTTAATATATATTTTTATTAAGATTAACAACAAATTACAAACATCTAAACAAATTACAATATTTACATTATCAATAACCTTAAATTCTTCACACAAACAATAGAAAGAAATATTCCCCGTTTCTCATTATCTCTTTCACTTCCTACTTTCTTTGACTCAGTTTCCCTTGGTTTTTTAAAAAAATAAACCCTATCAGAAAGTTTAAAAAAAATCAGAGTGCAGACTGAAGTTGTTTTTAACCTACAGGAAGCAGTTTTTGCTTTTTTTTTATACAGGTTAGCAATCAAATAGGCGAACCTTTATCTGCAGTCCGTAACAGTACAGCCTAAATTTGTACAATCTAAATATCTCATTCTCCTGTGTGTCCATACCAGACCATAGATATGTTTAAAGCTGGACTGCATAAATCTATTGACAGCTATAAGCAAGGTAAAGTGAAACCTCAGTGTTCAGAAGCAGTTGCTTATTGATTTCCAGCTTCTGCTAGGAGCAACCAATGGAGGTCATCCTCATGCCCTGCTCATAAAATCTCAAGCAACATCAACCTGGTTGATTATATGAATAAAAGGCTATATAGACCTTTGATCTGATCCAGCAAAGCAGTTTCCTTCTATAAAAAACAGGCTTATGTCAAGTTTTCTCCTTCTTCCCCATTGTGGCTAATTCTACTTACTGCATGTCACAAAGATGTCATATGATTATGTAATCATGATGTACAGTTCCCCTTCCTGTTCCACATAACTGGCTGCCATGCATGGAGGTAAGAAAATGTACATTCTGATGAAATCATGGTATGGGGAAAATTGAGTATCAATAAATAAAGGGAAAAAGAATTCAGCACTAGCCTGCCATTTTCAGTGGTGCACAATATTCTTCATTTTATGTACTTCTGTGCTCAAAGCATCATTACTACTGACTTCGAAACAGAAGTAGTTAGTTCACAGAAAAGTTCTTACTTTATGCACACAGGGTCAGCTGGCTTAGCAAATTTTGATAGGAACTCAAGATAGGGAACAGAAACTGTGCTACTGCCAGGAATCTGTTTCAAATACAAAGAAATATAACATCAGTGCTCTTTCAAGACATGAGCAATTACAGTTTTTTTCACCTACTTGCTCTCCCCATTGTTTCTTCCAGTCAAGTAGCAAAGAATGTGACAGATGATCTCCTCTGTTCAAATTTCTTTGCACTTCATTTTGTAACACATACATTATAAACACGTCTAAGCATATCTCAGTATTTATTTCTCACTTCCCAACTTGTCAGAGCTCCCAAGACAATGAACAAAAGATAAAAGCATTCTTTTAAAACATGTGAAAATCATTTTTAAAAAGCCAGCACCCTTTAAAAACACATGAAAACAATCCAAAGATACCAACTACTAAAACTTGTTTTAAGTACTGAAGGATACGTGGAACAAATAATACCATCTTCCCTTTCTGATGCAATCTCAGAAGGGATGGAGCCAGACTGGTCTCTTTTAGGTGGGAGTTTTACAACTCAGGTACTGCTACAGAGAAAATTGTGTACTCATCAACCTAGCCTCTTAACATTGTGGGACAAGCAGCAGGGTTTGCAAGGGGTCACTGAGAATTTCAATTCCAGGGTGACATGGATAGGAGACTGACTTTCAGACAGCCTACCCACAAACTCTTTTAAGTTTTGTAGATCAAAACCAGTAACTTAAATTGAACTTGACAGTAAATGGAAAGCCAGTATGTAACTCAGAACAGCCTGGCTGCCACATTTTGCACTAGTTACAGCTTCAAAATACCTGTCAAGGGCAGTCTTACATTGTGGCAGTCTAATGTAGAGGTAATTAAGCCACAGTGGCTGCAATGAATTTGGCCTCTGCAGTTGGATAGATGGGGTTTAGAGTCCTCATACTTAGCAGGCTTTGCTAGATTGTTTTGCTTTAGCTTGGCAGTTTCAGGTTGAGAAAAGGTATCCAGCTGGGAACAGAACAAGGGAGTAAAGTTTCCTTTTCATGCATCCCCTTGACTTTTCCACATTTTGTTGTGTTCTACCCTGGAAATGAAGGTAATTTAATTGCCATTGTTACCACTTGGTATACATAAGACACTCAGCACTCTGAAGATGCAAAACATTGCCACTGTTGCTTGAATATTAAGTGAACAGCAAACCGGCATTTATTGATTGTATAAGTAACTACCTTCCTAAGTTAATACTTTGTAGAAGCACCTTTCACAGCAATTACAGTTTCAAGTCTTCAGGGGCAAGTCCCCATCAGCTTTCCTCATCTGAATCCTGCAATTTTTGTCCATTCTTCTTTATAAAATTGCTCCAGCTATGCTGGGTTGGATGTGGACCATTGCTGAAAAGCAGCTTTCAAGTCTTGCCGCAGATTCTCCATCAGACTGGGGTCTGGGCTTTGACTGGGATATTTTAAGACATTTAAGTTCTTGCTTTAAAACCATTCAAGTACTACTTTGTCTGTGTGCTTAGAGTCACTTCTTTGCCAAAAGACAGGCCTCCATCCCCACCCCTCCAGGTGTCTTACAGATTTAAATAAGCTTTTCTGTAGAATTCAGCTGCATCTTTCTGCATTCAACTTACCCGTAGTCTTTGCCAGTTCCCCAGGAAAAGCCAGCCCTACAACATAATGCTAGCACTACTATGTTTCAGTGTGGGATTGATGTTATCAGGTCTATGAACACTATTGGCATTGAGCAACATACAGTATTTTGCTGCAGACCCAGAAAGTTCAATTTCAGTCTCACCAGACTTGAGGACTTTCTTCCATGTATGCTGTGTTATGTCCTTTTGTAACTCCAAATAGGGTTTGATATAGATTTGTTCCAGCAATGGCTTTCTGCTTATCATTCTTGCATAGAGTCCAATGTCCAGATGACAGCTGTCCCATAGACAGTTACTCTCATATCTCCAGCTCCTTCAGAGTTACCATTCACCTCTTGGTTGCATCTCTTACTAATGCCTTCTTTATCCAGTCACTGAGTTTTAGCAAATAGCCTTCTCCAGGCAGAGCTGCTGTTGAGCCATACTCTTTTCATTTTGTAAAAATTTATTTAATGGTGCCTGGTCATAGTCTGAGATTTTTTAAAAAAAATTAGACCCCAATTGCGATTGGTGCTTCTGCATAACTTTATGCTGGACTTGTTCTGACATCTTCTTGGTCTTTAAGATGCAGTTTGCTTAGATATGCTCTTCAACAAGCTTGGGGCCTTTCAAAAACAAGTGTAATTACTCTGAGATCATGTGGCACTGGAACTGCACAGAGGTGGACTCCATTCAGTTACTTATGTGACTTCTGGAGGGACTAGCTTACACCAGAGTTTATTCAGGCACAGCACAGCAAAGGGGGTGGTGGTGGATATGTATTCAACCTACAACTGACATGTTATTTATGTTTACTTAACTTCTGTCAATAAAAATATTTTCCACTTTTGCAATGTTGAACATCTAGAGTATATCAAGTGGTAACAATGCCAATTTAATCAATTTCAAATCCAGGTTGTAACACACACAAAAAAATGTGGAAAAGCCAAATGGGGTAAACACTTCTACAAAGCACTACATAAATCTAGATCATATATGTGTGGCTGAAATCCGTATCTGAGCTATAATCCCATGGAATTATATGCATGGGATGTAGTCTGTGGCCACATTAGTTCAATATAGTAGGAGAGGCACTAACTCTCAATTCATGTCAAAGACTCTAGCTTCTAGAAGTTCATCGTGTAAGGAAAGCACAACTGGCTCACCAAAAATTATGCCTCTAGAAATAAAATATATGTCCATGTTTTCTTCCATATCCACTGAAACTTTGAACCAAGATTTAACTGATGAACTGACTAAGCTATCCAATTAGAACTTATATTTTTAAAAGCCCCCAGTGAATCACACAACAGATAGAAACAACAACCATAACTTGCAAAAACATCTATTAATGGCTGCCATAGAAGACAGAGGGTTTTTTCCACACAACTGAATGTCTCTTTTAATATGTCATCTGTTATGTTTGCATGCATTTATCTGTATAACAGCTTTTATTTACTGTTGCAGCCACATGCAAATATATGCAGATTTAAATCACTAACTTATCCAATAACGTTTGTAAGGTTTTATTAATTACATGTGAGCTCTAGTTTTAAATGACCAATAACTGAAAAAGTGCACATATACCCATGGAAGTACGCACCTTTGTCAGCAAAGCATCAAACTGTTCTTGCGTCAGGGGTAAAATGAACATTTCGATCACTCTTCTAAATTCACCCTTAGTGACTTTCAGGGTCTGATCAATGTCAACTGTCTGA
Organism: Ctenosaura bakeri; assembly: GCA_948474755.1. Classification (NCBI taxonomy): domain Eukaryota; kingdom Metazoa; phylum Chordata; class Lepidosauria; order Squamata; family Iguanidae; genus Ctenosaura; species Ctenosaura bakeri. The sequence goes on from CAOLHI010007645.1 coordinate 8,416, forward strand.
AATGCTTTTTTCAGTTCATCTTCTTTTGCAACTGTCTTCTGAAACAAGATCTGCTCAATATCCAGCAAGGACAGTGTGGGATCAGGAACACAGCCGACAGCTACAAAACACATTAGAGAGTCATAATGCCTTCTTAAGCCTGGTACAAACAAAATCTGATGTAGAGGCCCAGCCACGAACAATATCATTTTCTACAGTATGTCTCCCCAGGTTTAATATTTGTATCAAAAGAATCCAGCAGACATGGAGAAACGGTTGGCTTTTTAGTGTGAACAGTGGTAAAAATGAATGCAACGTTTTCCTTGATGACATGCCAGAGAACCTAGATTTAGATTAGATTCTTTAGATTCTGGGTGTTAATTATTGATTACTGTGAGACAACCATTCTCTGTAGTGAGCAGAGGACATTGTTGTTCATGGGTTAATTTGTTAGAAATACCTGTCTATTGGAATGAGTGGGAGGGACAACCCTTGAACAGGATGTCCTCTGCACCAGAAAAGAATAGCACTGCACTGCAACTTTTCAGTTGATCTCAGGAAATTTGCTGCATAGAAACCGAAAAATTTCATTTTATATTTCTACTTTGTAATAAGGGTGCCTTAAATGTGCTTTTCAAGGTGGGTATTCAGAGATGTGTGTTCCTCAGTGGACTGGTGCAGTTCTTCTTGGGCTTTTTCAAACTAGGACAACAATTTCAATTATGCACAAAGAAAAATGAATGGATATTCTGAGCATGATGTGAACTCTATAGGGCATGAGAATGAGATAGGAAATGCAACAGTCTTCTGTCTTCTGTTCCGTGCACTCCATTTTGTCTAACACAATTGTGTGTGTTCTTCCACATGAAGAGTTACAAATAGTTTCTTGGGGGAGATGCTGTAGATCAGTTTAGGTGAGTGGGAAATAACTAAGGAACAAGATACAGTTGGAACAATCTAATTTTAGACTCGAGCTTAATGATTCTATGGGGGTTTCAGACAGCCATTCAGTTGTAATGTGCACAATTTCCATTTTATTTATCCCACCCTCCACACCTTTCCATGTATTACAGTAGCTTCTTTGTTGCTGAGATGTTAAGATCAGACCAACACACTGTTTGGCAACCAAGATAAATTTAATAAATAACGTGCAGATAGTATGCATTTTAAACTTATTCCAATCACAGAAGTTCAGGTCAGGTCATTTACTGTATAGCCACAGACCTTTTGTAAACATAGTACCATCATGGTTACAGGAATAAAATGGAGTTTGCTTCTGTGGCCCAAATGTAAACACATTTGCCTGGAAATAAGCTGCATTTTATTTATTTTTTAAAAAAGAATTAGCTATTCTTAAAGCGAAAATAATAAAATGAGCATCTGAAACCATGCACAAGCTGGCCATCAGCCTCCGATTACAACATACTTTAAAGAAGGGATGGCAAAGTTAAGCCTATGGGCCACATGTGGCCACATGGCCATTCTTGTGGCCCTTAAGGGGTTAAAAAAACACACACAAAAAATGTTTTGCTCCAAAATGACCTAGAGGGCACGTGGAGAGTATTTCTACCATATCTGGAGCTCTCATGAATGTCTTCAGGGGTCTAAACAAATTTTTGCAAAATGTTTTTTTAAAAAATTGTCCTCAAAATAACCCCCCGAGGCACAAGAACTCCGCAAAACATAGTGATAATACCCCCAGGTCCTCTAGATTGAATTTGGGGTCAAAAATTATTCTTCTTTTAGCAGATACATTGATGAGTGCAGCCTTCCCAGTCCTCTGGGGGCTAATGTGCCCCCAGGCTTCCACAGTTGCCCACCTCTGTTTTAAAGCATAAGAAAGACTGCTGTGGTGATCAGAATGGGCTCTGCAATGCTCATGAGGAACATGCGCACGTCAGCCTTGTTTGGCACTATGGTAGTCATTAAGGGACACCCTGGGCTGCAAGACTCTGGATTTTGCCTGACAGTTTATCCCTGGGTGTACCAGGGAGCACAAAGCACAAGATGAGTACTTGTTCTGTCCTTACTGCTAGCTTTCATGCCTGTCTGCCTGATAACAGAAAGTGTCTTGCTTAGCTCCTTTTGAAGCCTGTGTTATGGACTGTATGGCACATGCTTACTTGAAAGCGATTTGGCTGAGCTTTGGTTGCTGCTGCTGTTGCTGCCATCGCTGCTACGTGTTGACGATCTACTTGACGATGTGGATGGGAGTCTTGGATTAAACACAATTCCATGGGATTGAGGGCGTAAACTACTGTAATCAGTTGCACTAACCACTCTTGACATGATTCCTATAGGAAGTAAAAGGAGTTAATACCATCTACAAGAACATGGAAACAAAATAAAGCCCAACCAATCCCGCTGCACAAGCACCTCACGGAAGTGGATGGGAGCAGAGATTTTGCTTTTTAACAGATGCCAAGGAAGGCAACGGATTCTTGTGCAAGTGCTGCAGAGCATGTTGAAGTCCAGCTCTTCTACTTAACAGCTGAGTTTTCAAAATGGCAAAATGGCAGTAGGCAGAATAAGTGTCATAACTCTTAGGCTCAAACTATACAATACACAAAGCTCTATAATTCCTTCTTACTTTTAAAAAAAATCCCAGCACAAACTCTGGGCAAGAGGAGGAAGGCTGGAGAGGAAAAAAAATCCTTAAGTCTCCCTCTCCCCCCACCCCCACACACACTGGTCATTTCTCAGCTCGAAGTCACACTTCCTGACCTATTGGGGAAGTACAGGAACTCCTTCAGTGGGTGAAAAAGAAAACAATTTGGAGAGAATGGTTTTTACCAGAAAAATACCAAGAGCTGACATCTTAAGCAGCCTCCTTCCTATATGTCTCTCTTTCATTGTGCCTTGCAATCACTCTACGCTGCTGTGAGTTTGGAAAAAAAGTAAACGTGGAGGGAAGGCTTATGATGCATGTAATGCATAGTTTGAGTCTGACATGAGAGTGAAAAGCATTCAGTTAAGAACGGGCAGAGTTCTCACAGATGACCTGACTTGCATTTCATCCTTTGCTTGGCATCAGAGGTGACATCAACAGAACAGAATGTGGTTTGCCAGATCACCTTGGCTCCTTTGCTGTTAGCAGGTGAAAAGTATTCTTACTCTTTAAGGACTTTCCCTCAAGCCAACAATAGGTGCCCTGCATAATACTTGGAGCCTGTTGCTATTTTAAACTACTTAGTAGAGTACTCAAATTACCAGAGAGAGAGAGAAAGAAAGAAAAAGAGAAAGGGAAGGCTAGATAGTTCTTGGACCTCATATCTTTTGCAATGGTCTCTCCTTAGCTACAGTTTTTAGAAAGCTGCAGGGGCATGATTTTGCCTAAATGTGAAAAGAATCAGGGGATGGGGCTTGTGAGATTCATATACATTGCCTCTATCTCATCTCTTCCTCCATTCTAACAATCTAGTTGGCTATTTGCTATGTTTGACTGTTGTTTGTTTTTGTAATTTAATTTCATACAAATATTGCTGTTTTGAGTATTTCTTGATCTGTTATCCAGTGCATTCCTACACACATCTCTTTAGAAACAAGACTCACTGGGTGCAGTAGGACTTCACTACTAAGAAATTTGGTATAGGAATGATGGCAACTTTTATTACACATTACTTGGAGTGCTGTTCGGCATAGAATAAGGTTTCTAAAATGTTTGAGTTAAGGAAACAAACTGAGAAGTGGGTAAATGTCAAGGCATACTACTGTTGCCATTATAGCCAAGTACTACAATGCTGGCTCAGGGCTTCTCAGCCAGGGGTCACTGGAACCCTAGAATCCCATGCAAGGTCTCTAGGGGCTCTGCAAGAGAATATGATTGTAAAAAAAAAAAAAAAAGTGAAAGATTTATACGATCTGAAGAGAAACCAAAGGGGAAGGGGGGAAGGGCAGTGATGGTGTAGCATGTGGCCGCTCTTCGCACAGCTGCGGAGAGTCTAAATGGCAATCAAGGTGAATATCCCATAGAAATGTCAGCGAATGGGATAATAGAACCCCTTTGGGAAAGGGGGTTGCATGGGGCTCATGAGGAGACGGATTTTGGGGGCTAGTGTCCCAGAGAAAGAGGTGACGAGAAGGCAAAGGTGATGGGGGTCCTGGTCACTGGAAAGATCTTCGGACACGAATGCCTCTGAAAGCGGCCTGAGAGTTGCCATTCCCTCGATCTAATCCCGCAAGTGGGTAACGCTCACTGCTGCTTTTTAAAATTAATCATTATTTGGGATGAGTGTTGAAATCTAAATAATCATAACCTCAAGAAGTGGAGTTGAATTTCTCTTTGTACGGACAGTTCCAGTCAACTTTAAATAGAGAAGATAAGTATTTCACCCCTCGAGTTCCGATCGGGTCTCAAATTCTCTGACATTATAAAAGGCAGTGGATGAGGATCGCACTGCCAAATATATGACTTTTTGTTAACAGAGGAAAGACTATCCCACCATATTTACCTTTTTGGAGAAATAGAATGAATATAGCAGCAAGACAGGTAACATTTACAATGACTGCAGAGATTGGCAACACGAGTACGAAAGATAGAGACATTTACATATACTGAACTACAAGAATGTATCCAGCTACAAAAGAACGAATCCCAGAAAGTGTCAGAAATCACCAGAAAACAAGTGGAGTACAACTAGAATTACAATATAGAAGGATTTCATTTCAATTTCATTTTTTGTTGGGTTAAGTAAAGAACTGTAAATCCCGGGAGACAGTAAGAAAAACATCAAAGCCCACCAGCACCATGTGGGTGTATCTGCATGTGGGCGGACCCGCCTGGAGACGGATAGAGGAGCGGTGTCTTGGTTCCTAAGACCATCGGAAATATTTGTTTTCCGATGGTCTTAGGCGAACCCTGGGAAAGGATTGTTCGACCCCCAAAGGGATCTAAGACATTTCAAGAACAACTAGCTAGCCCATTTCAAAGAATAATTCAAGATCTAGAAAAAAGAGGATATCCCACAGACATCTGCTGAAGCAAATATTGTTCTGTTACCAAAACACGGGAAAGACCAACTAGAAATAAAAAATTATAGGCCGATATCACTATTAAATATGGACTATAAAATCTTCGCAGAAGAGATTTAGCAGAAAGATTGAAAAAAACCCTACA
>CAOLHI010007646.1:0-12770 GCA_948474755.1 Ctenosaura bakeri
GTTCGGCTTTCGAACAAAGGATCCAAGATGGCCTCGGAGAAAACGCGTGGTAGCAGAGCTCCCTCCTTAAGCCTTCAAACAAGGTTTTAAAAAACAGCTAAATCTCTTCAGACAGATCTTAAATGCTAAGAGATAAAGCGGAGTTTTGAAAAGGGGAATTTTCTTTTTCCTGGCCGGAGGAGGGACAGATGCTTACTAGGGTTGAAGATAAGAAGGAAGTTGTAACGCTACTGGGACCAGGGTGCTATTAAAGCGAAGTTTTCATTGATGGGAGATTTCCCAAAAACTGTGATTTACAAGTTGTGGAGGGTAATTTACATCCATTTATTCAACAATTGGGTACAAGCCCAAGCTCTTCCATTTCCCCCATAACTGTATTTTCAAAATACTCCCTTAACCTCCAGTCAGTAATGGGGGTTTCCAAGAAAAGCATACAGAGAAATGAAAACCCCCCCCTCTGTTTAAAAGTATTCCATCAACGGGTAAAGAACCTCATAGTAAAGAACTGAATATGGAAAAAAAGGTGGATAGAAGGCTGGCTTTGTTCCTTGTCTAAAGACATGGAGCATGTTAAATCCTTTATATCTATTGCACTAGCTCTTATATTTGTAAGGGTCTACAAAATCCTAAACATTGACCAGAATTAAAAAGTTTTAAATGGTGCTAAGCTGAACCAGTGAATTCAGCCAATTTAGTACCCGCTTAAAGCAAACAGATGCCACCCAAAGGAAAAACCAAACAAGAAGGTTGTTAAAAATTTGAAGAAAACTAAAATATAAAGAATGTAAAAACCCGAAATATGCAAAGATGAACTTTAAAAAGCTTTTCAACTTGCTATCGAAAAAGGTAAATAAAGAGATAAATTTTATAAGAGAGCAAATAGAAAGACTAAGGAAAACATCCCAATAGTCCCTCAACAACTAATAAATTTTATTAACATCCCAGGCTAAAAAAAGTCAGTCGCACAGCACTTTGCTACATCAAAGGAATCAGAGGGAGAAGTTAACTCTCAGACTTTTTCTCAAACCAATCTCGGAATTCAGGATCCCGGGCTGTCTCAGCACTTGGGGGGGGGGTGGAATTATAAAAAGAGAATACCTCTGGACACTTGGACACTAGTGCTGGCCAGGCAGAAAGAGAATTCTAACACCCTAAACCGGGGGGATTTATCGCAGCACGAACGTAAAGGCCATTTCAAAAAAACTCACCAGCTCCTACATTGATTCCACCCCAGAGATACAACCTGTATAGAATATATTTCTTCAATTACGCTCGTGCTCGTGCAGTGGTAACATTCACAAGCAGTTCACGGGCAAGTGGATCAAAATACAAAGATAAATTAGTGCCTCTTGGCCTGACAAGGATGTTTGAAAACCAAGCCCCTCCGGTGCAGTCAAAAGGGAGAAACCCCAGATCTGCTACAAAAAAAAACAGAGGACGTATGAAAACCTATTAAACGGGACACTGGATGGCAAACCCACCCCAGCAGAAAAACCACCCAAAGGGGAAAACAAAGGACATTCCAGCTGAATCACACCCCAAATTTTCTACACCACCAGAAGGAAGAAGTATGCTGTGATGGGGAAAACTTTGCTAAATTTCTTTCTTGCCCACCCCTTGAGGAACAAAACAGTATCCTAAACGTGCTTTGTAGTTTATTTTTTAGATTATTTTATCGTGTGTAACGTTGTCTTTTTATTTTTTTTCTTGCCTATTACAAAAAACTTTAAGCAAGAAAAGCAAAAGAAGCAGAGCAGCAAAAAATTTGGGGGGAGGGAGGGTAGCCTTTAGTTTGGGGCAGCTCTGGCTTGGCTCTGGCTTGGGGGGGGGGTGGCAGCGCCGGGGGCGGCAGCAGTTCCACGGCTTTCTTCAGGGGGGGAGCTGTACGGAGGATGGGTTGGGGTTGGGGTCCTGGGGCCCCGGGCCGCCACACGCTGCTCTCACACAGCCAAGGCGGGGGGGGAACGGGGGATGCCCTCCTGCGGCTGCTGCAGATTGTGGTGGTTCCTACTGCTGGAGGGGGGGAGGGAGGGGGGGAGGGAAAGGGGGCGGCAAGGAAGGGGAACGAGTGGAAAGCGGGGAGGAGGAGAGGAGGGGCCCCTTGTCCCCGTGCCCAGCTGGAAAAGGGAGGGAGAGGGGGTGGGTCCGGCGGGGCTGGGTCGCCCCTTCAGGGCAAAAGCAACTGGATTCTGGAGAGCCCATGCCGGGGGGAAAAACCTGAAGGAAATGGCAGAGCACCCTAACGGCCAGTGGGGGGGGCTCTTCTTCGACCGGGCCCAACCAGTCCTTTCCCCAGAGACTCCTTTCCCCCAAAGGCTCCAGCCACCCCTCCGCACTCCTTCCCGGCAGGCCCCCCAAGAGTTCTCGGCTTCCCAGAGCAGGTCTAGCAGTGACCCCCTAAGCCGTCATTTCTCCTGGGGTTCTTTGACCCCACACTTTAAAGAGGGTTCCCCTATAGAACTCCTATGGCTGCATCTAGGGGGTCGGTTTCCACAACAAAGGGGGTTAGGGATCTGGGTCAGGAGGCGAATTGGTCCTTGAGGGTCGGGGAGAGCTGTTGAGGGTGGGGTTCCACGGGAAAGGGCACCTTCCCCACAGGAACAGGCTGAGGGAGCATCCGGAAAAGCAGAGTGAGGGAGGAGCTTCCGATAAAAGTTTGCAAACCTCAAAAATCGCAGCACCTCCTTCCAGTTACCCTGGAAGACATTGTTTACAAAATTTTGGGAACCGCCGGAGCACGGCAAGACCCACACCCTAGGTTACTCGGGGTTGAACCAAGTCTAGGGGTGGTTTTCCCTTTTGCCCCCACCGGGATTCTACCGGGTCCAGCTTGGTGAACACCTTGCTAAAAGGTCGGGATTACTCCAGTGGGTACTGGTTCCGATCATATCCGATCAAGGTTGAAATTGTCATTTGGTACAGAAACGAGCTGAAAAAAAAGCAAAAAGAAAGGGTTTTATTTCCCTCCCAGCATTAGTATCCTTGTTGACTTCAGCTAAAAGGACCCCCCCCACTTCCTTTCCCCCATTCTCTCTTCTCTTCTTGCCACCCTGCAGCATCTGTGCAAACTGGGGAATCTCATAATATGCAGTCCCAGCCATATCAGACCAAGGGCCGGGAAAACTGAAGATCTCGTTTCTCCCAGGCCTGAATTCTTTTTACCCCAAAGTAGGGGAGACCTGCTGAATCTGGAAGAATAGGAAGTGTTATCCCCGTTTACCCCAGTCCCACAGGTTTTCTCTCAACAGAATGACTAAGGGGGACTAGCTACCCCCTCCGTGGAGGAATTCCTTTCTGAGACCATCCCCTTGGGGGGTCAAAAGGAGACCCCCTATTCAGCTTCGCACAGGGCAAGGTTTTTCTTGAGGGGAAATCAGTCCAGGGGACACAGCTCCTGGGCTCTGAACAGTGCTCAGCCATGATCGGAAACTCAGTCCTTCCTTTTGGGAGTAAGAATGGGTTGCTACTGCTAATCCTGGGAAATTTCCCTATCTCTGTAAACAGCAAAAAGCGACCCAAACCTCAAGACTTTACTTGCAAAATACGAAGGATTTGGTGAATGTTGGTAAGAACCCCAATGAAATAAAAGTCTCCCTCTCCTCTGGCCAAAACCAGAGGAGCAATTCCCACCATCTGATACCAACAGCCTTCCTTTTCCACCCAAGGCATGAAGTTTTTTTAAAATGATACTGAAATCTTTAAAAAGCGGATAAAAAAACTTACCCTCATTTGCCACATCCAATAGCTACAGTGTTTCTCAGCCTGGAGAAGCCCAGCTTTATAGGGCTTGTTTGAAGGCCCTCTAAAGGGAAAAGGGTGGCAACCCCAAATTTTTAGATTGGCAAACACAGCTGAGGGCAAAGAGAGTCTAAGCCACACTTCAAAAAAAAGGGCCAAGCGCTCAAAGCCCTGGATTTAAAAGAGAGAGAGAGAAAGAGAGAGAGAGAGAGCTGTCCTTTTCTGTTGATCCCCCAGTCCATTTCCTCATCATCTCCTGTTTTTCTATTGCAGGTATAAAGGAACTTAAAGCCTGCTTCGTTCTTCATCCCAATCCCTTGAGAAAGGGAGTCCCAGCGTTTTTTCCTCACCGGTTGGTCAAGACGGTTTTAAATATCCTAATCTCTGCTTCCTGAGGCATAAACCCAGCTAAACGCAGCCCCCCGGCCGGGTTGGTGGTGGAGGTCAATGGCTTTCATGATTAGGGTTTTTTGTCTGTTTGGCAACTCGCCTACGTCAGGGTCTCCATCCGCAAAAGGGCGACTGATCTCTGGAAGGGAGGGAGGGGGGAAGGAAAAGGGAGCCCTGGTGGCGCAGTGGTTAAATGCCAGTACTGCAGCCACAAGGTTTGAGTTCGACCCTGCCCGGCTCCAAGGTTGACTAGCCTTCCACCCTTCCGCAGGTCGGTAAAATGAGTACCCAGCTTGTTGGGGGCATGTATAGAAATGTTTTGAAATACATGCTATTTGTAAGTTGTTCGCCGCCTCTATCCATATGGAGGGGGATAAAAAATAAATCAAAAAAAAATAGGTGGTGGATTGGCACACAGACCCCATGGGAATTTTTTTCCCCAAAACTCCAACCTCTCCCCCCACGGACCCTTTCCCGCTGCTTTCTTAACTCACAAATCCAGTCTTACCACCCACAGACCAGCAGGCGGTCTTTAAGAAGAAATGGGACGTGCACCAGATGACCTGGAGAGAGGATGCCAAAGAGAAACGGGAATAGCACCAGGCTGCAGCAGAGAGATACGTGGGCTCCCTGGCCCTCCCATCCCCCAGGAAGGAAAAGAGCACCCAGAAACTCCAGATGGTGCTTTTCTGTGGGGGGGGGACCAAAGACACGGTTCCCCGAAGAGGAGGCTCATGGTTCAGTGGCAGGTGCCGAAAGGGGCCATGTCCTTTCCCGCACAAGGCCCTTTGAGAAACCTCCCCCCGAGTGAGCCTCAAAGGGGCCAAGCCCTCCCAGCTCCCTTACCGAAAAACAGGGCTGCCGTCTTCCTCACCCAAGGATGGAAGCCGGAAAAGGAACGGGCAGGTGACGTATGGCAGCCTTTCCCCTCCCCTGAGTTGTATTTCCCGGGATCGGGGGAAAGCCCAAAGTCAAAATTGGGGTTCCCTCAGCCTGGCCTGATGCCCCGTCCCCTTTTAGCTCAGGCCCTTCAGACAGCCCTGCGGGTTACCAGGGTTTGGCAACCTTGTACAGCAGTTCCTGCAATAAAAAGTCTCCTCTACCAGGAGGCTCCTTTTAAAGCGCCACTGCAGGGACTGGTACTCCCAGAGGGCCGCCTTCGCTGCCTTCAAAGTAAAGGAAAGACACAGAGGGAAACTGAGTCAGACCTGAGGAGGGCAAAAGGTCACCCTTTCCGTACCTTCCCCCAACCCCCCACAGCAGCTAAAACCTCCAAAGCCTTGGCCCCCTTTACCTGAGCCACGCCCACGTCCTCATCTTCCACCAGTACAAGCATTGACACGAGGTCGTAATGGATCGTCGTCTGTCCGGGGAAGGTCTAGGTACTGGAAGAAGTGCCCATAAGAGGAAAGGGCTGACCTTGGACCTCGGGCCTGAGCTAGAAAGGGAGGGGGAAAAAGGACCCATCTTTTGAGGAGGAAAACTGGCCACCCAGCCCCGAAACCTTCCTTTCATGGGTTGGGGGGAGAGGAAAGCAAAGACACCCCCCACCACCATGACCAGAAAAGGCAGAGAGGAGGAAGACTCACGTGAAGAAAGAGGCACTGGTACTTTATGCGGATATCATCCTGGGATAGCTGATCCACCCTGCGCATCAATTTCCAGGAGCTCAAGATTTCACTGCAGGTAGGAGGGAGTTCAAAAAAAAAGGAGGGACATTCAAAGCCTGAGCTGACACAATAGAGACACTTGCTTGGTGGGGGGGGGATGGCTCCACATCCAGCCCCTCAAGAGGGTCAGAAACTCCCCCACAACCCTCTGCTAAACACCCGGCTTACACGGAAGACAAGAAGTTGTCCTCCGGCTTCCCAATGGCCCATTGTCACCCTCCATCCTGTGGGCCTCAAAGAACAGCTTCACCAGGGCGGGAAGACCCCCGGGACCCACAGCGAACCTGTCTGGGTGACACAGATGTAGGGGGTATCCCAAATTTATGGCTCGGGTGGCCTTCACCTGTGGGAGAAGGAGATTTGGGCCTCAAGTATGGATGCTCAGGAGGGAAGGAGGGCTGTTCTCCTTCCCCGTCCCCCAAAACAAGGTGCAGGTGGGAAAAATGGGTCGCCCTAGAACTCTCTTCTCCCTCAGGGGTCCATCTGATGGGAATTCCTTCACCTGGGAAAACCCCAAAAAGGCAGGGGGGGGGGGGGCCAGTGCAGCTGAGATTTTTTTGGGGAGGAGGTCCTTACCGTGGCTGCAACCGAAGGGTGAGGGCTCCATTCACCTGGGCCAGGAAGAGTTTCCCGCGCTTCATCCACACTGCACTCTGGTGAGCTGATGACTGCCTGTATCAACTATAATTCCCTGGGAAGAGGAACAGGGCGTAGAGGTGGGCCCCCCCCCGGGCCCGGACTGGGGAAATTTCCCTTGGGGGAGAACAAGAGGCAATCTTCCTACCTGTCTGTGCACTCAAAAAGTGCTTGATAGCCAATTCCAAGTGTTTTTTGGACGAGAACATAACCCTGCCGTAAGGGGGTACTGCAGAGCAGCCGGCCGAGGTGATAAAGGCCGCACGCCGCAAAAGGAAGAGAGGAAATCAGGGCACCTGCAGGGAGCCCTGCGAAAGGGTTTGGGCTAGAGGGAGTGGGAAACAGAGGGGGTGGGGGGCTCACTGAAAAACAGGCCCCTTGTCTAATCCAGTTGGTCCCAGTCAAAGAGGGCCCCCCCCTAGACAAGCCTGCCATTCAGCAGAAAAAGGGACCTTTTTTGGTGGTGGTCCCAGGTTTTACCAGGGGGGGTCCTGTCCCTTACCTTGTCCGGGTCACAAAAGGGCCACCGCGAAGGGTGGAGGGGAGGTTCCTCCCTTCTCCAAGTCCAGGGGGTGGGCAGAGGGTCACAGGGGGGTGGGGGAGGACTGGAGGGGGCCTTCTCCCCCCCTCATCCTCCAGGCTGCTGCTGTATCCAGGCAGCGTCTTTTGGATCCCGGGAAAGAGAGTTGTGGGAAGGAGTGAAATTATCCCCTTCCACTCATCAGATGCAACCCCCAAAAAAAAGTGAGGGAAGAAAGGGAAACCCAGGGAGGAAAAAAAGATGCCTTTCCCGTTTTTAGCCCCCCTTCCCTTCCTCACCTGGGAGCAGACGTCCTCACTGGGGCCTGATGTTGTCTGCCTCCTGGGGGAGAAACAAAAAACAGTCCAGTGGTCAGAACGGGAACTCCCCCAAAAACCCTCACCACTCTCCTCCACCCAAAATACCCATTAGGCCACCCAGGAGGAGCTGACCCGCAAGGAAGTTAGCAAACCCCCTTTGGGAAAAAGACAAAGCCCCAAAGATCTCTCCTGATGGCCCATTGGGAGGGGGGTTACTTCTGAAGATGGAAGTGCTCCTCAAAGATAAATTAAAAATCAGAAAAATTTAGGGGAAAAACTAGCTCAGAAAAACAAAAACAAAACAACGCTTCAAAATTTCCAGAAGTCTCATCTTTCAGATGGCTTGGTGTCCTTACTTGCTGGCCAGATTTGCCCCTTCCCAAGTGGTCAGGGTGGACGAGGCATTGCTCTCTGGAAAGCGCGAGAATGGCCTGGCCTGTTCTTCTATGCCCTACAGTGCCAGGATGGCATGCCTCCCACAACACGCTTGAACCTGGAAAAAAAAGTACCTCTCCCGGTCACTGGTCTGGATCTCCCCCTCTTCACATGGGGGTTATCTCCTCCTCCCCACTCAGTTTGGGGACCTGTTCCTCTTCCCTCAGGTGGGTGAGACCTGAGGAATTCTTCCGCTCCCACGGACCCCGGTAAAAGAAAAGAAGAATGAACAAAGCTCGGAACCCTTCGCTAAAGGGCTTCCTCTTCGCCTGCCATCCCTTGCTCCGGAGCACCAATGGGCCCTTTTACCAAAAATTTTGGGGAACCTGAGGGCCACCCATACCACAAGGGGATTTTTAGCATTCCCACCACTGGCTTAGCCTCCCAGGGGGGCTGGAAGTGACAGTCCAACAGAACCCAATGGCTGGAGGCCCCCAGCCCCGCCTGAAAGCAGTGGAGGCCTCTTCAGCTCAGGGGACCCTGGGATCTCAAGGGAAAAGGCCCCTGGGGGACTCAGCTTCTACTGGGGGGCAGGGAGTGGGAAAAGGATGGAGGAGTGGGAAACAAGCTTCCCCCTCCCACGGGTGAAGAACTCCCATAGGAAATTTAAGCCATCCAGCTCCTGTCCCTGGCTTTGAAATATGTTTTCTACAAGCTTCTGGGATCTGCAAGGGTTAGAAAAAGGCAGCTGGACAGGAGTGCAGTCAAAGAATCGGGGACTGGGGTCCAGGGGTCTGTCTCATTTGGGGTTCTTTTTTCCCCCCTTTTCCCCCCCAAAGCTGCTTTGCAAAAAAGGGGGAGGGGGGATTCTTTGCCTCCTGGCCCAGAAGTGGACCCGAGGTGAAGTGAGAGGAGAAAAGATGCCCTTTTTTGGACCAGGGAGGCTTCTTGTGAGGAGGGGAAACTTCTCCACTGCGCATGTCCCAGAGGGGGGCTCCTCACCAAGGCCAGGGGAGGTTGGAGAATGAAGGGGTAGGAAACGAAAAGAAAGTAGAGCCTCAAAGAACCACCTCACCAGATGAGACCAAGACAGAGCAGCTCCTCCAAACACGGGAAAGGCACGGCCCTTTGGGGGAGGAAAGGGAGCAAAAATCATTTGCACAGCTGCCCTGAAAACTCCTTGCCTAGGGGAAAAACAGGGGATGGTTTTTGCTGTCACAGGTTGTTCTTCTAGCCCCACAGTGCCGGTGGCATGCCTCCCACAACACGCTTGAACCTGGAAAAAAAAGTACCCCTCCCGGTCACTGGTCTGGGATTCCCCCCCTTCACATGGGGGGCTGATCTCCTCCTCCCCACTCAGTTTGGGGGGCCCGTTCCCTTCCCTCAGGTGGGTGAGACCTGAGGAATTCTTCCCCTCCCACGGGGCCCCGGGGAAAAAAAAAGAAGAATGAACAGAACGCTCGGACACCCTTCTGCTAAAGGGCTTCCTCTTCCCTGCCATCCCTTGCTCCGGAGCAGCTCAATTGGCCTTTGAACGCAAGTTTGGGGAAACCTGAGGGCCACCCATACCATCAGAGTGTGATTTCCAGCATTCCTGACCACTGGCAGCCTCCCAGGGGGTGCTGGAAGTGACAGTCCAAAAGAACCCAATGGCTGGAGGACCCCCAGCCCCGCCAAAGCAGTGGAGGCCTCTTCAGCTAGGGGACCCTGGGATCTCAATGGGAATAAGGCCCCTGGGTTGACTCAGCTTCTACTGGGGGGAGGGAGGGGAAAAAGGGTGGGGGAGTGGGAAAAAGCTTCCCTCTTTTCCCCAGGGTGACCAGAACTCCCATAGGAAATTTAACCGCCATCCAGCTCCGTCCCTGAGACTTTGAGAGAATGTTTTTTACAAACTTCTGGCATTAAGGGTTGGGAGAAAGAGGAGCTGGACAGGAGTGGAAAAATCGGGGACTGGGGGGTCCAGGGGTCTGTCTCATTTGGGGTTCTTTTTTCCCGTCCTTTCCCCCCCAAAGCTGCTTTGCAAAGGAGGAGGGGGGATTCTTTGCCTCCTGGCCACAGAATGTGGACCCGAGGTGAAGTGAGAGGAGAAAAAGATGCCCCCCTTCCTGGACCAGGGAGGCTCTCTTACCCTGAGGAGGGAAGCTTCTCCACTGCGCATGTCCCAGAGGGGGGCTCCCCACCAAGGCCAGCGGCCAGAGGCTCTGGAGAACTGCAAGGGGCAGGAAAAAGGGAAAGAAATGTCAGAACCTCAAAATCCACCTCACCGGTAGACTGCAGGGCTGAAAACTCTCAGGGATACTTGGAGGCCAAAGGGCAAAGCCAGACCCTCCCTTCACCCGCAAGCCCCCCATTTTTCTCTTTGGGTGGCTGCTTTTCCCGGGTCAGGGACATGAACGTGCCCTTTGGGGGGGGATGGAGGGAGGGGGGGGAGGGAGGGAATAGGGGGGTGGAGGGGGCTTACGTTGGAGGCTCCTCGGAAACGTCCCTTGGACGCGGTTTGTGCAGCAGAAGCGGGGGCGGCTTCCCCGAGCTTCTGCAAAAGGGGATAAAAGGGAAACCTCCAGAGGAAGAGGGGGCTGGCTGGCCTCCTAAACCCCAAAAGGGGCCCCGAAAGGAGGAAGGGGCCCCCACACACACAGTGGCCATTTTCCTCCCCCAACTTTGGGGGCCCTTTCCCTGAACCGCCCAAGAGTGGCCATCGCTTTAAAAAAACAACCACCCAGTCACTGGCAGGTGAAAATGGGAGGAGCGACCCAGAAGGGTTCCAGCCACACCACTACCCAACGCAATGGCCACTTTCAGTTTGCCCAGCCTTCTAATCTCCACAGCAACCACGGAAACAAACATTGGCCTGGAATTCTCGCAGAAAGAACTTTTCTACAATAAAAAAAAAAAAAACATGAAGGCACATTGTATATATGTGGAGGCAAATGGGGGGGGGGAGCTGCAAAGGGGGAAAAAATTAAACGTGGGGATGGGAACTGATTGCAAATCTTCAAATCCTCGAATCCTTTGAAAGGGTTCCAATTGCAAATCAAAAACCCTGTGAATAAAGGGAACCAAATCTTTCAAATCCACCAACCAAAAATAGGGTTTTTTTAAAGTTCTGTTTTAAATTAATGTTCAAATTAATGTATTATTGTATTGCTCCGCATGCTAAATAATAAGAGCCACTCAGCAAAAAATGAAATGTAAGTACCTGTTTCCTGCATTGAGGAATTGCCTGTCTGGGGTTTTCAAATGTTCCAGGGCTCTGCTAGAGGCTATAATAAGGTGCACAAAATGTTATTTGCACATCCCCACCCTTTCTGAAATGGATTTATCTTGTGAATTAATCCCAGTGGGCGCATGTGAAAAGTTTACCACCCCTCTTGTGATGTGCCACGGGGAAAGAAAATGAAATATGAAGACAATCCGAAGCAGAGTGCCGACGCCTGCCCTTTGCCCCGGCCCACAATTAGCTTTCAGCTGTTGTGGGACTTGGATCATGATGACAATTGCTTACCTGACAAAAATACAGATTGGTGGACATTTAAAGCCTTGTCTAATAAGCTTCTAATTGTTCTCGGCATAGATCTTTCTGCCCCTGTCCTGCTTCCTAAAGCAATTAAGAACATTTACGCATGACACTCTTATAGCGCGATGATTCCACTTTCAACCGCCTATGGAATCCTGGGGTTTGCAGTTCAGGGAGGGGCCTTTAGGATTGTCAGCCAGGGAGCTCTTTGGGCCTCAGTAAACTGCAAACCCTAGGATTCCACAGGATGTTGAAAGTGGATTAATAGCACTATAACAGTGTAGTGGGGAAATGGCCTTGGTTATATAGGGGCACACAATTTTGCATGCAAACAGTTTTGATTGGTGGGTACCTTCCCATTTCCCAGACCTCAGAGGTTCCCAGGAGAACTAAATTGTTTACTTTCTTTGACCTTACAAACCTCAAATTTCCCCAGGTTTTCTTATCTGCCTCCAAGTTGTTCAAATAATGCCCCCTGGGATTGTTCTGTCTCTGTCCTTGATGTTCCTTCTAAACACTGCCCAGATGACCCTAGGGTATGCATCTCCCCTATTGAATCCTTGCATCCCCAGGGTGGATTTTCCCTTGTACAGAAATGCAATACAACGGTACAAGTCTTTTGATATACAATGCATTGTTACAAGCAGTATTTAACATAGGTAATATTACCACTACAAAGTGTTCTATTGCTAATGCATAGTAAGTCACTTGGCAAGCTACTATCATGGCTAAGCAAAAAACATAATACTTTCACGCCAGGGCTGAGTCCCTGAAAATGCCTCCTAGAAATTGTGATGAGGATCATACATCCCTCAAAAGTGTTTCTGGACTGCAACTCCCAGCATTCTTCATTATTGGTTAGGACTGATGGGAACTCTAATTCAAGAACATCTGGAAGGACTCATGATCCCCACCCCTGTTCTAAATCAACCTAAATATAATTTCTAGTCTCCTCTAGAGTACACCTACTGAATTGACAGAAGCTTGACACATCTGCATACATGCAAGATCTGTTGACTCAATGGGTTTACTCCTGTTTGGAACAGCAGTTGGGATTTAAACCAGTGACTTCTGGAGAAATTTTAACAATACCTTAAACTACTCCTGCTGAACTAAGAGTCTGATGTTTGTTCCCATTTCTCTGATGTACTGGGGTTAGCTGACATTATTCAACACAGCATTTAATGCACGTATTTCAATATCATTTTATACCTTCTGTTTGACTACTATATAACACAGTTTTCAAGGTCTTAGCAATTTCCTGCAAGTTAAATAAAATAAGAAGCATTTGTGATATCAGTTTAAAATTGCATTAGATCCAACAGTGCCAGGTCCAATATTTTTCTCACTTCTTCTTTCTGCAGCAAGTTACAAAATGCTTGGATTTTTTCAAATGCATTTTTAAATGCTCATTTAATTTTGTAATTCACGTGAAAAATGTCCCTGGACCTAGGGGCTCAGATGACTTAACAGAAAAAAAAGTGGCCCAAGGATGTCAGCAGTATAAATTGCAGCAAAGGGTTTGGTTGCGTCTCCCTGTAATTCACATAAATGTATTGCTTTATGAAATGTAAAGAAGTTAATACACTCAAATTGGCAGAAAA
>CAOLHI010007647.1:0-13708 GCA_948474755.1 Ctenosaura bakeri
TATAGGATGAACTAAGACTAATGTTACCTAAGCCACAGGCACAACAAAATAATTTTGAGCAATCCTACTTATAGGAGCAGAGGGCAAGATCCATAGCAGAATATCCATCTCATCCCTTGTCTACTCAGCTCATAGAGAATCAGATGGGAAGTTGGTGGTGGCAGTTGGGTGGAGGAGTGGTCTTGATATCTTCATCCAGCATTTTGAAACTTTCACTGAAACTCAAGGGAGGAAAGTAATTAAAGCAGTCCGAAGGCTGGTGTACTGGGGAGATTTCTGTTCTTGTACTTCCTTTTATTCCCATTGAAAAGAATGTCTGCAGCATCAGATTATCCTTCTGCAGCCTTCCCTATTAGCATAGGATTGTTCCTTGAGTGTTCTTAAATGTAAATTAAATCCGTAATTTCAATCTCCCTTTTTCTCTAGGTCGTCATCGTTGCATTGGAGAGAACTTTACTTATGTTCAGATTAAAACAATATGGTCAACTCTTCTGCGCTTGTATGAATTTGAGCTGGTGGATGGATATTTTCCTACCGTAAATTATAAAACTCTGATCCACAAACCTAATAACCCCATCATTAGATACAAACGGAGATCACACAGCAATGCAACATCCTCCAACTAAACCACCTGAAGATGGGGATGGAAGAAATCTGCTTTTCGGCCTCATATGGAAAAGTATTTTGTACCCCTGATTTACCACCATTGTTTTATCTTTGTTTGACATTTCTTTTCTTTGTTATACCCTAACGCAAGATCTCTTATGTAGTAGGATAATAGTTCAAAATAGTTCAATCTATCCTCATACAAATGAAGCCAGCATCTGCTGCAAATGATGAAATCGATAGAGCTTAACTTTTTAGGACAGAAGGCACGACATTATTATGGTAGATGGTTTCTACCACTTGGGAGTAACTGCGCTTGCAGTGATTGGGGTGCAGATGACTAAAACAAAGCTGAAGGGATAACAGCAACAACATCTTATTTACGACCAGCAAAATCAATAAATATATGCTAGAACTAGACCTGCCTAACAGTAGATGGAATTTCAGAAGAAGAAGCAGAGAGCTTTTCAAATTTCAACTGCATTTTGTAAATCAGCAAAACTCATATGCTGCAAGTTGCAAAACTGAGTCCAGCTGTATGTCTTCCACAGATGAGAGATGGTCAACCACTCACTGCCTCTCATGACATCTAACATTGTTGTGTGCCATCCCCATTTGCCTATCCAACAAATCAAGGCAAATTTAATAGATGTCCTGCTTGCATTCAGTAGGATGGGTGCAGTTTTTTATATATTAACAGTAACAATGCAGACAATTTCTGCTGTAAAATAAAACTCAGAATGAAATACCTTTGTGATGTGAGGAGAATTAAGAGCTGTAAAGCCTGGTTGGGCACACCCTCAGGTTGGCAGCTGTGAGATGTTCTCTGACCCTACCTTGCATGACTGCAAACTACTGAGACATCTGATACACAGGTCTGATACATAGTACATTTCCTGACAGCATAATATATGAGCTATTCTTCTATTAGCATTTTCCTATTAGTAAGGTACATAATGATATATGATCTATTCTTTTATTTGCTTGATTGCCTTTACACAATGCTGGTATAGCTATGTAAACTGCTGGGTTATAAAAGGTAGCTGTTGCAAATAAACGGGAGCATTCCCCATGCTCTGAAAGATATCTCCGTGTCTTTCATCACTTCAGTGATGCATCATTTACATCATTAATATAAAATCAAGGAAACAAAGATTTTACTTTGACAGCAAAGCAAATGTTGTAATATAGCTACAAAACTTTTTTCAATGAAATAATTTGATTGTTGAGCTCAAATCTTACGTTAAAGCCCTGGTGGCGCAGTGGTTAAATGCCAGTACTGCAAGCCACAAGGTTGTAAGTTCGATCCTGCCCAGCTCCAAGGTTGACTCAGCCTTCCATCCTTTCTCAGGTCGGTAAAATGAGTACCCAGCTAGTTGGGGGCATGTATAGAAATGTTTCGAAATACATGCTATTTGTAAGTTGTTCGCTGCCTTGATCCATATGGAGAGGCAGGATACAAATTTAAAAAAAAAAGTTGCAGATTATTATAGACTGTTTTGAAGAAGCAAGATACAGCAGATTTGTACAATCACATTTAACTTCCACTATAAAACCCATCATAAGTTATAACTCCTATCTCTCACACAAACACCTCACTCTTAGTTCCACCCAAAGAAAGAATAAAATCCTCTGTGATCTTCACCGAGAGTAGATGAGTAGAGTTACATATCAAGCAAAACCAGACCCTGATTCTTTGGTTGTTATAAGGAATACGCTAAGTATATGGTAACCTTGGGCAAGTCGCACTCTCTCAGGCTCGAAAGACAGCAAAGGCAGATCCTCTCTGAACAAATCTAGCCAGATGATAGGTTCACCTTAGGGCTGTCATAATTTGAAAGCACACATCACCATCACTACTACCACCACCACCACCACCACCAGATAACATTGACACTAAAAACCGTACTGAAAAATGAGTAATGTTGTATTAAAGGATATTTCCCATTCAGCTTGAATTAACTCCCTAAATAACTCAGGCACTGGCATTTCGACCCCTTAGGGCACTTGCTTCCTTAGTATTGATGCTGCCTTGTTTTCCATTATCTTTTCCCTACTTAGACTGTGAACTTCCCTCTGAAGTAAATAAGCCTAATGTTTGCAACATTCTCTTAAACAAACCCCTAAAAGTTTTACTTTGGAATAATCTGTTGGTATCTAAATTATTGTTTTCCTCATCTTCTGAGGATTCCTAACCTTCCTCTGCATCCACATCCAACACTTCATCTTGCCAAACATCTTCATCTGCATCTCCCACTGTCACATGCTCTCTTTTTCACACATTTCTCTGTCCTTTTCTCACTCAATTCATCCTTCGAGTTTGTGTTTGTAGTTTACATTTTATAGCTGACCTATTCTTCTGCTTACATCCATTTACTTCTGTGTACTTTCATCTTTCCTCCTTAATTGTTGAGCCGATTGCCTCTCATTTTCCTTTTGAGACAGTAAATTTAGTATTGACAATAAGTGCATTCTCTTTAAATTTACTGGACTGAAATTCATTGGATAATGCATTGGATTAATCTTTGGATTAAATTTCATTGTAGAATGGAACCTCAACGTTTGCAAGGGTTAGGGGTACAAGATGCTTGTGAAAATGGAAAAGCTGCAAAAATCTTAAGCTCCTACCCACATATTTACCATGTTTTCTTTCCCTTTTCTTCCCTTGCTCTCAGACAAACTCAGCTAGCCCAGTAGATGGTACTAGAAGGAAGGGAGTACAGTGGCACTATTCTGTGCTACCACTGACTGCTTCCTCCAACCTGCTGTTACTATGGTTATGATATGCCCGGTGATAGCACGAGATATCTCTTGATATCAAACTTATTTGGCCTTCACTTGACCTTTCTCTGCCACCCTGCTCCACGTGTTTGCAAGGGCCACCGGACAAGCACGTAAACGGGCGCAGCCGTTAATGGTTGTACATTCCAAACCTCATTTAGGTAGGCAGCTTAATGCCTCTCTGTTGCTTCAGGGACCATTTTTCTTGCAGACATACCTTGCTAAGCGCGACTTTACACAAAGACGCTCGGCCGAGAGCCAGCGAGTCCTTTATGCTGAGCCATTAGTATACTGGCTATACTATTGTCATCCAGCGCTAAGCTCATCATGTAAAACCTGATCTTTTCCAATGCTTTTGTCCAGCTCCAAATTTCCTTTGTTCTCACCGAGCATGGCATGGCCTGTAGGTAAAATCCACTCTATAAAAAACCCCTGATTCCGAGTGCCCCTCGGATTGCTAGCACCATACTGGGTCGCTCCTGAGTTCTATCCAGCCTTGCTGCCGCTGTGTCCAGTGAGTTGTCCCCTCAGCAGGCCACACTGAGTTTCCTCCCCTGCAACCTCCTCTTCTCTCCAGGACTACGAGATAAGGTGTTGTATCACCCATTCTCCCCCGAAACTTCCATTTCTATTTCTAGTTAGCTGTGTGCTTGTGTTGTCTTATTTGTTGTTTGTCTTTAATAAAACTATCATTTTGTTGCCTTTAAAACTTGTCTGGCTACTCTTCTGACCCGACGCTGTAGACATAGGGTTGCAAGATCCCTGCTTAGTTACCCTGCCTCTCGTTAGCTTAAGAGAGTGCTCGAGTTAATTTCCCCATCTTGTGTTGTTGTTTGGTTATTTGGGTGCCCCTCCCCGGACCCCCATAATACAGGGTAAAAGAGTGGTGGAGCCATGCGGGCAACCCCCTTACTCCTAATCTGAGAAGGAATCCGGAACCTTTCCAGAGCAAGCAGTACCAACTGAGGGAACAGTCAGTTGAGTGGTTTTAGAACACAGTTAGGCAGGACAGTGCACGTGTAAGTTCTGTGTGTGCGTGATAGCTCTATCGGGTGGGAAACTGTTCCCCTTCTCTTGTCTGTCCTGGGAATCACCTCCCCATCTTGGGTCTATCGTGGGCTGGGATCCTAGCGCTAGTGGATACATTAGGAACCGTCCACACGCATTCAACACCTTAGCAGCAAGGCACACAAAGGCACTTTAGGGAAGGAGCACAAGGTTGCTGCTCCTTCCGCGTCCTTTCCTTGTGTCCCCCCCTTGAGTTTTGGTATTGGCTTGGTATTGGAGGAGACACGGGTGTGAGTCCCGGCTTCTCAGAAGTTTTGGAAGATGCAGGTGTGAGTCCCGGCCTCCCAGAGTTTGTGGGTGTGAGTCCCGATCTAGTCTAGGGTTTAGTGGTTTGTCCTGAGGTGTAGGAAGGGCCCCCTCACCCAGAAAACCAGTTAAAGATGGTTTGGTTTTGGTTCCTTGCCCCTCTTCCCCCGCTGTTCAGCTGGACAGCGTTGCAAGTTCTGTTGCGTTCATTACCCCCCTTCAGGCAGGTGAGTACTCCTATAGATGTTCCCTGGGTCTAGGTGACCTTCCTATCCACCAACCGTTTCCTTGTCCTCTCGTCCCCTGTGCTGGCGAGGTGTAAAACCGGGCCTGGGTGTACCAGAGCGACTTTATTTGGGCAGGCTGGAGATTGGTTCCCATCCCTCTTTCCTAGAAATAGTTCCACGAGAGTTCATTTCCCAAGTTCCCCCAAGGGGTCTAGGTGATCCTACCCATCACTCCAGTTCCTGGTCTCGCAGTTTGTGCAGTGTTAGTTATGTTTGTTTTGGGTAGGAAAGGCTAAGGAGAGCCCAGTTGCAGTTAAGGACCTCATGTGTGAGGAAGAGGTCCGTGGGAACTAGAGAAATGGGTCCTGAGTAAAGGAAAATGCCCCTTGAAGGACTCTGTCTTCCAGACGGCAGATCTCTTTACCTCCCTCCGAGAAGCTTACGCCCTGGCACGTAAGTCCAAGAACCCGTTTGGACCAGTGAAGGATGCGCTGGCCGCTTGGGGACTTTGGCTTGTAGCCAGAGATGCTAGCTGCACCCTAGTTGAGACCGGGGTAGGCTGGCAGCTGCAGAAAAGGAGAACACCCGACTTCAAGCCAAACTTGAGGTTTTGTGGGCGGACAAAGTAACTTTTGCGTCTGTCGTGCAAGCCTCGGCTCAGAAGCTCAGTGATTTGACCCTAGTCGCCCAGACTTGGGAAGAGAAAGCCCACGCCTTAGAGGCTGAGCTGGATCATGCCCGAGCTGCGGCAAAATTCATGGTTGGGCAGGTTAAGGAACAGCATGAGGCTGTTAGTCACACGGCCTGCCATAAGCAAATTGCCGCCCTAGAGAGCCAGCTGCAAATGCACAAGGTGCTGATATCGGCTGTGTGCCCGGAGCTGTTCCCCTCGTTTGCACAGGACTTGTCCAGGGAGCCCCTGCCGGAGGAAGCTCTGGCCTCCCCTCCCGTTAATCCGGACTGGAGTGACCCTAAGGTCCTAGTCCACCCCATAGCGATGCGGTCCATGACACGCAGGACCATCCCCACAGGAGAAGGCAGCTCTGAGAGAGCAGAGACACAGGAGACACAGGTCACCGAGACTAGGGTCCCCTGGTGTGCTACTGAGGCACAAGCTATTGTGGACCAACTGGGTCCCCTAACGCAGTCCACCGGCATCGTGTGGTTGAACATGGTGATATACTCTCACCCGACAGCCAATGGCCAGGACCTGACCCAGTTGGCATGTCTTTGTATGTCCCCGTCTGAGCCCCCTACCCTTGAATCAGCTGTGGCGGCTCGCAGCCTGGTTAGGCTTGAGGCCCACAACTGGATGAGGGAGGTAGTGAAGATCCGTTGGCCCTGTCAGAGCGCTAGTATGCTCTACGTCATGGAGCAACAGGGTCCTCGTGAGAACCCTGAGGCTTACGTGGCGTGGAAGCAGCTGCTTGTGATTCTGGCTGAGAAGGTCCCCTTGACTGCCCGCGGGTACAACTTCGACACCGTGGAGTTCAAGGTTCTGTTGTATAGAGGCTTGAACCATGAAACGAAGTTGGCCCTAGGTTTGGTGGACCCGGCCACGACTTCTTGGGAGGAATTTGGGAACAACCTCCGCAGGGTCGCTGACCTGTTGCGACAGGCTGGCTCCCTCAGACCCCCCATTAAAGCCCAGAGATGAGACGCATGGAATTGGGAACCCATAGCGGAGGTCATGTACTCCAATTATGGGCCCCATTCCCAGCACCGGAAGTCTGCGCCGAATTCCATTCCGAGAGGGAATTGGAACTCGCGCCCAGCTCCCAGACAAGACAGGCATTGGCAGGGAAGAGACCCCCGCAGCCAGGCAGGCAAGGCAGGGAGTCCCCCACAGCAACCCACTGCCCCCAAACAGCCGTCTAAGTCCGGTCCTTCCCGCAAGACGTCTGGTGGGTATGACCCCACGACCCAGGCATACTCGTCAGAGAGAGCCAAAATCCGGGGCATGATTTGTATGGTTGGGCTTGACCCACACAAGTTCGATAAGCGGCCCATGTCAGAGCTTTTAGATGCTCTGGAGAAACAGGTTTTGGCAGGCGGTAAACAGCCGGTCCAGGCCATGATGAACAGTCCACCTCCAGCTGGATAAGCAAGATTAGGGATGCCCTCTGTCCAAGAAGTTTCCCCGCAGCACTGTGGCCAAGTTGTGGCCCCACCGGAAGGGAAAATGCCAGGTGAAGGCAGGCACCGAGACCGAGGGGGGGGGGAACCTCTTGCCACTCTATTAGTGGAATCCGGTGCAGCATTGAATGTGTTACACCCCAAACCGGTTAGTCACCGTGAATCTACGCCTGAGGGGGGGGTCACCTTGCACTAACCTGGAGAGACATTCCTTGGCCCCTGGAAATGATTTGTTGTAAGTTTTTGGCTTGGGGGAACCATGGCGAGAGCGATGGCCTCTTGGACATTGTTCTCCCACGGAACCACGAGTCCATTGCCAGCAACAGGAACATGTTCCCATGGCCATTAGATCAGGGACCTAAGGTAGTTCCAGCTGTGCACTGTGGTGCCGCCATTACGGTCCCCACTCCAGCTCCGTTGGCACTAGGACAGACTGTGTGCCCGTGCGCGGAGGTGACTGTGGCTGCTGCCCATCCCTCCATTTGGTTGTTTTGTTGCCGCTTTGCATTTAAGGGCCCTGTCAGTACTCTGATTGTGACACTGGTGATTGTGAGATGGGCCAGTCTAGTTCATGGCACACTCTCGGTCACCATCCTACCTGGCAAGGATGTTGTACTGGAGGTCCATGGGCCTAACCCAGACCTCCACACTGGATTGTGTAAGAGAGTCGCCACCCGGGAGCCAGCATTGCCGCTCCTGCAGGCAATCTTGGAGACCCAGATTAAGGATTGGAAGGAGAAACCCCCAGACGGGGAAGCCCTTTCTATAACTCAGCTAGGCACAGATTGGACCTTGCCTCTCTTCATGGGATGGCAGCTCCCTTGAAGAGATGGCGGTTTGGGCCTTCTCTCCCCCTCTCCTTGTAAATAGTCCCCCCGTAATTTGAAATGTAGTAATAATGGAGACCCCATCTCTGTGTTCCCTACAGGGAGACGGAATGGGCCCGTCACTATGGATTGCTGTGCTGTTTTCTTTATCCGGATGCGTCTTTGGAATGGGAGTTCCCCTGGTGTTCAGTTACGTTCACACAGATTGGCAGTACAATGTGCAGACGGTATGCCATTGGAACCCCTACCCTGAGACAGAGGCCATGCTGTGTAAATCTGACCTATACCTCGGTATCAAAAGCGATATCTGTTTCAGTTATTCACACACTCTAGAGTGTATTCCAACGACTGGCTTGGTGCAGGCTTAACCATGGCCGTTGCCAACCACAACATGACCTTGTATGTGGATGTGTTAACAGATGCTGCCCCTACAACTGTAATGGTAATCCAGAGCAATATCCAACGGGAAGCACTGGTCACAGTCACTTTTGACATGGATGAGTGCCGCCCTAAGTGGGTATGGGAAACCTTCATGTTTAAGTGCCAGAACATCACCTGGACCCCAACAGGTTGCGCATTCACATGTAGAAAGAAATGGTGTCCTGACTCTCCTCTTCGACATCTGACTCCTTCAGGTAAGCGACCGGCTATGTATGTTGGTAACTCTGTGGTCCACAAGGATGTAGAAATGGTGGCATATTCTGATGTCCAACCCATGATTATGACGATGGTGCTTAACTTCACTGTTGTCAATATTTCTAAAGTGCTCCCGACCTGTGAGCCATATTTAAAATTAGCCTGGACTCAATGGGAACATTGGGAGAAGTGATGGTTGTCTTTCTCCCACCCACGCACTCGCCCTAAGCGAGATATATTGGGAACTGTATTGGGAAGTTTTGGAACTGGCGGCGCCATTCTCAATACCATTAATGAGGAAATTTTGGGCAATAAGTTAGGTGTAATTGGCACCAAAACGAAAGATATAGGAATATCTATCGCCGCAGGTTTGACTAATTTGGCAAAGGGTATGCCAGTTGATTAGCCAACTGCTACCGCAATGGGTTGGCATCGAGTGTGACATAGTGTCCGACCTCGGCCGCTTCTTACAGAACACGACACATGATCTGTCAGTTGCCATACAGTGCATGCAACTGCAGAGCAATGTGATCACCTTTGCTGCTCAGGTGATCCAGGCCAGCCTCATGGGCTTAATACCCCCTGAGATCCCAAGCCTATTAAGAGAGCGATACCCAGAATCGCTGGAACACCCTGCCGCTTTGGCGAAAGTATGGCATGCCACCTGGTAGAGCCTAACTCTCACAGTGGAAGTTGCCCACGTAAGGATTCTGGATCTGGTAATTGTACATCCAGTATCCCACCTAGGACTCCCCCTCATAGCTGCCAACACCACACTGATACCCCAACCGCTGTACCATTGGTCCAATGGTACCCACTTCTTTGATCTGTCCGGTTGTTTGTTCCACCAGCATTGGGCGCAATGCTTCCGCAGTATTGATAGTTTTAGCCATGATAACAGCTCTGACTATGCTTTGGTACCTGTAAATTTCACTGCAATGGCTCAGATCACCAGTGAATGTTTTTGCTTACAAACCTCTTGCGAGAGTTTGACTTTAATACCTAGCGGTGCTCCTGTTTGGATTGACCGTAACGCCAGCAATCCATGCTTTTGTGGCCAGCATGTCCAGGACTGTGTAGGCAGAGACTTTTATATTAGACAAGAGGAACATGATTATGTTTTGGAAATTGAGTACTCACCCAGCGAAACCAAACTAGTCAGATTCCATCTTAACAACGAGATCCCAGGGTCTTTATGGCTCTGGAATCTCAGCCAATTATCACATAAGGTAAAGGAGGTTTCACACTCCCTCCAACAAATTGCTGTAAATGTCAATCATTCCTCCCAGAAGGTTGTAAAAACCTCTGTGGAGCTAGAAGCAGCTACAAAACACTCCTGGTGGGACATCTTTAACTGGTCATCCTCCGGACAGACAATCACCCGATATGCCATGTGTCCCCTGATTGTGTTAATCATTTTCCAAGTCGTACTCATCATATGTTTAATTATCCTGGCTCTATGGGCCAAGAAACAGATCTTTCAGCTTAAAGCTGGCCAATTCCTGACCCCGAGGCGCATCATGTAATGTTTGTAAACAGTATAGTGTTAGTGTAACGTCTTGTGTTTCCTGTGCTCTCTGGCTGTTAAAAGCCTATCCCAGGGCAACCAATCTTCGGGTTTGCCCTTGGAATCCAGCTTGTGTTTCTGAGGTAGTGGAGTTGCTTGTTCGGACTCTGCATCCATCCACCGATCCAAGCCGCCCCAGACCTTCTGGTTATATCATCAGGTCTGGAGCTCCGGCTTTGGGCCTGAGAGAGGAGAGGGGTGTGAGCATGCAGGTTCATGTTATTCAGACCAGAGTGCAAATGGCACTTTAGTTTGGAGGCCTCGTGCATTCTGGGAGGGTAACATTGACTCTGCAGGACCGACTTGATGCATGTGGAGCCCGAACCAGCAGCCTCACTGCCTTGACTAACGGCCTCCCTCCAGCCAATACAACCCTATACTCAGCTGCTATTTATATCCCCACCAGCCAGCAACTCTTTTGGTTATGGCGAGGAAAATCTCCCAATTGGTATGTAAAAGCATAGCCCACAAGCTATCAATGAGAGTTCTAACTAACCAAATGCAAAAGAGAAACACAACTCCCCTTTTGAGAACTTTTAGATGACAGGATATCATGTTGCCAAGATGACTCTTCCTTGTGTCCATGCACCCTAGCTGATGAAGTCTGGAAGAAATCCTAATCAGTGTTGTCTAGACTTTATGATATTAGCTGGTATTATGCTTCTATTTCCGTAACTGTTTGACAATATACTGGTTAATCTAATTTTATTTTTATGACTCACTGTATCAGGATGAACTATATCTTGTTTTTTGGTCTATGGTGTATAGCAATGTTTATGAATACAGGAAGCTTTATTCTTAAAATACTCTTGATTGTATTAATAGTTTGTTGTTTCCTGGTAGGCAGTAAACAGAATTAATTTGCAGGACAAAATGTTTAAAAAGGCACAGGCACCCTAACCTACAGTATAAGCTAAGGCTCTTGCAGTGAGTTTAGCATAGGGTTGGTTACCCAGAGAGAATGGCCTCAAAAACTGGTCCAGAATGCAGTGGCCTGGAAGTTAGTGGACGCTGGATACAGAGAAAATAAGATGCCTTTGCTGAAACAACTCATTCGTTCGAAGTGCTGGTGATGACTTTTAAATCTTTCTGTGGGTTAGGACTAGGATTTCTAAAGGATCAGCTTCTCCCTTGTGAGTTTCCCTACCTATATCATTTCCAGAAGCTCTCAGTTATCTGAAAGCTTTGTTCTCTACCATATTCTGCAGTTATGCATTAACAGGGTATAGAAAGAGTACTAATTATTCAAGCTCTAATTATCAGTGTCCCTAACGCATTTTGCTATGTACACTAAAATATGTAACTGCACTTCAGATTAATAAACTCTATTCAGTTACCAGTCAACATAAAGTTCAACTACACATTACTTTGTTTTACTTTACATTACATTACTTACACATTACATTCCCCTTTTGTTGGCAGTTTGATACTGTACACAACAATTTAAAATACACATTCAGCTCTTATGGCTGCAATCCTACACACAATTATTTGAAAAGGCCCACTAAATTTGAAAGGAATCATTTCTCAGTATGATTTGGAATTACTATAAGGCTGCTATAAGTTCATGTTCACGTCTTCACAATGTGCTAACGCTGCTATTAATTCTAAAAGGCATGATCCGCTAACCTGCTGATTTAAAGTCTTAGTTTGTAAATCACAATTACATATATGTACAAAGTAGAGGGACAGCTCTTTCTCCTTTTCTCAGCTACAGTACATTTTGAATTTTAAATTCATGTGTACACCTATTGCTATGGTTCATTTCATTTGTTTTTCGGCTCTGTCTTCTATGTGTAATGATACTGGCTGTGGTTCTTAACTTCTCTTGTTTCATTCAGTCACAATCTCACTTTCAAACTCCATTTTGGAAAGTGGGGGTACGATCCTCAGAGTCTTTCTGTGATGTCGGAAGAAAGGGAGAAATCAGATTTGAGGAGTAGATATGCACTGAACTTCTTCCTTCACTTTCAAGGCAATCCTAAGCAATTCCTTTGGAGTCCACATTCTACCTCTGATTCACTTTTAACCAATATATCTCCAGGGAAATGCCCCTCTCCCCCAAGGAGAAAGCAGCTACTTAAAGCCACTCCAGAATATTGGTGCTCCGGAAGTTATTACTAAATCCAGTCCCCCACTTCTACCTCATTTTTACTTCCATATGAATTTCCAATGTACAGTCCTCAATGGATTCCTTCTGTTTCCCACATACTTCCCTCCCAGAACTGAGGCACTGAAGGAGACTACAGAGAAAAAAGGCATGTTATGTGCATGTTTTTGCCATCACAGTTTATCCATTTTCCATTATACCTCTAGATACATTATTTGAATAGAGGCACTGAGGGAGAGACAGAAAGAAATCATGTGAAGATTGAAACATATTTGGGGAGAGTTGTTAAGTGTTTGGACACGCCCGTATGTAACATCACAAAGCATATCATAAGCCATGCCTACAAAGAAAGCAAAATTTGCCACTTTAAAAAAAAGTGAACAGAATATTTGGGTGGGAAATGACAAGAAATGTCAAGGAGTGAGGTGAAGCAGAAACTGGTAAAAATCAGCAGTCTGGATGAGCCCTTTATCTAAGACAGCTCAGTCCATGGAATATCTAAAATTAGAATTTAATCAGTGTACAGATGTACTATTCAAAAAAGGAAATGAAATTCAGCAATAACCATTCACACCATAACTAAACTCCATTATTACTGACAGGCATTTGATAGGAAAAATGATAAGTGCACTCATGTCCCCTCCCATCAATTAAGTTATTGCAATATCACTATGCTTTTTTTAGACTGAAGACATTTTACAGGTTTTATTTCCTTTCTTCCTTAATCTGTTGCTTTGGGTTACTAGCCAGAACTACTGACAGCATCAGAAACTAATTAATATTACTTAGAGTAGGTAACAAGGTTGCCATTTTATAAATATTCATGTGTGATTACACTTCTCGAAACTCAGTGGGCCTTATTTCTGTACGGGCTTGTAGAAGACTGCACTGGACTCTTTGCTATCTGAAACATACTTGTCTTAGAATAAGCCATGCGGAGCATACTGGAACAGGTCTGGGTCAGCACATACGTTATTTGAAACGTTTAATTGTTATATTATGCCTGCTTTGGTTATTAGCATCTGAGCACATGGCATATGGGTACTACACGTAACTGTAAAACTGAACACCCTGAGAATTCTGATTTATTTGCTAGCAGAGTGATAGTGAGTACCACCAATATATTCCTGCTTGATGTCCCCTCCTGCATGAGTGGCTAAACCAGAAACCAGCAAGGAAGCAAAAGCATAGCATTAAGGTCAATCTGGAATTCCTAGCTAGTTTCTAACCCTTGTCTCCAAGGTTATTCTAAGTTCTTTTTCTACTACACAAAAGGTCAGAGGGCTAATACCAAAGATATATTTTTCCCTGGTTTGCCTAGTACCAACTGGTATTTTGCACAGCCGCAGACAACATGGGCACACTGTGGCTTCCTAACTCCTATAAATGGGGGGAAATTGCTTTTTCT
Organism: Ctenosaura bakeri; assembly: GCA_948474755.1. Lineage (NCBI taxonomy): Eukaryota > Metazoa > Chordata > Lepidosauria > Squamata > Iguanidae > Ctenosaura > Ctenosaura bakeri. The sequence goes on from CAOLHI010007647.1 coordinate 13,613, forward strand.
AGCTACAGTGTGCAAAGGAAGTACAACTGAATCACTAATGTCATTAGTGTATGTTGAGGGATGATTCAGAAGGCTACCTCTACATGCTTACAGCCA
>CAOLHI010007648.1:0-16211 GCA_948474755.1 Ctenosaura bakeri
CACCAGACAATCACACAGAGATGCTAAAGCTAAGAGGCAATGATAAAAAGCTATTAGCCTCTAAGAAGGCTCCGTATACAACCACAGTGTGGTCTGAGCTAGAAAAATCAGCAAAAGGGTCCAACTCAGCTACTTTTTGGAATATTGGATCTGGCGTTCTGAAGGAGCGTAAGCTACCATTTGACATTCCCGTTCCAGCTTCAGTTTGGGAGGACTTGGATACTGTTTTGTTTGCTAACCCCAACCAGGATCCCACAGGAAAGAGAACCCTTGTGCAAATACCCACCGTTAGTTCCTCCCCTTGGCCACCAGGGCCAGTGACAGAAATTAAACATATCATCCAGTCATTAAAACCTAATAAAGCTCCTAGCGAAGATTTCCTGCCTCCAGAACTTTTCAGGGCACGTACTGACTGGTGGGCACCATTGTTGGCAGAAAGGTTTACATACATAGACAATACTGGCCATATTCCAACAGGATGGGAACTTTCTGCCATAATTCCCATATATAAAAAAGGAGATAAGGAAGATCCCAGAAACTACAGACCCATCAGCCTTATGGACATGACAGCTAAGATGTATGCAAAACATCTCCTAAGTAAAATTGAGGACTGGGTGACTGAGAAGAACGTATTAGTGGAAGAACAGGCCGGGCTTAGATCTGGATACTCTACAATAGATAATTGTTTTATTCCACAACACCTTATTACCAAATACACAACCGATGGCAATCATCTATTTACAGCCTTTATAGACCTGAGTGCGGCATTTGACTCCATAAATAGAGACATCTTATGGAGGAAGCTGGCTAAGTTAAACATGGAACCGGGACTCCTATACCTGGTCGAGGCCCTTTATACAAATACATCCCTGAAGGTCCGTACTGGATGCAACGGCTCCCTTACTCGAAATATACCCACCGCTAAAGGTGTCAGACAGGGGTGTGTTCTGGCCCCGATGCTGTTAGTGGCCTTCCTGAATTTCTTTATTCTATAGATGTCCACATGCCAAAGATTCTGAACAGGCATATTAATATCCTTCTATAGGCAGATGATATGGTTCTAATGGCTCCTTCCCAAGTAGGTCTGAGAAGACTGTTGAGGAAATTCAGTGCCTATTGTGCCGTCAATTGTTTGAACATCATCAAGTCCAAATCCAAAGTGGTGGCATTTGGGAAAGAGGGGTCAAACATAATTGGTACTTTGACGGGGAGCCTATAAGTCAAACCGATTGCTTTTCATACTTAGGGTTTGTTCTTACAGATACAGGGCCTTGGACTAATCATTTCAAGCAAAGTTCCACAACGGCTACAGCAGGTTCCAAAATGTTAATTGAATTGCTCAGTTATAATCACCCAACTTCCTTGCTCCCCATTTGGAAGGTACATAAGGCAAAAATTACACCAGTTCCAATTCCATTCTGCAGCCAGGAGAGAAAAAACAGCCACTCAGCCTCAAAGGCATTTAACTAATTTTATTTTGGGTAGTAAAAACATGAAGACAAGCAGTTAAGTAACTGCCATGCCTCACTGTGGCATCCATGCATCACACAAAGCAAAACAGCAAGAGAAAGAATCAGAATCAGAATAAGGCAGGACTTCTCACACAAGCCTCTTACTCAGGATAACAGACACTCCAGAACAATAACATGTTTACACGGCTGACTTTCCATGTGAAGTTACATACAATAGCCATAGCAAGACAGAAACCAACCAAAACACCGGAACACAGCTGTGTAGCCTTGCCAGAACATAAACACATAACATGAGCAAATTTCTCAAGAGAACTTGGGACACGCTGACCTGTGAAACAGAAGCCAAATATTTACAGTACCAATTGCTATGGGAACAGCAGAGCAAAAAGACCATTAACTCTCTCCTCTCATTCCAACAGTTACATCATTACACGGACAAAACAAAACAAAACAAAACAAGAGGAAATGGGGAATTTGGCACCTGAAAGAAAACCAGAGAAAGAGGCACATGGGGAGAAGGAGGGGGGCTTGGGGGGAGACCTGGGTGAAGAAAAATAAACCTACCCATTTCCCTATCATTAAATTAGAAGGTGTGCCCTTCTCTATGGAAATTATGCTTTTAAATCTCTAACATGAAAACATTACATATAATACAATCAGTGAATCACCCTGAGTGAGTTAATGTCAAAAATCAAACCGGGGTGCTTGCTTAAATTAAACAAGCCCACCATGCCCTTTGCAGAGCGCTGCATTAAAGAAAACCATCCCGCAGGCCCAGGAGAGGAAAACCAGCCGCTCAAGCCTCAAAGGCATCTAACTAATTTATTGCGGGTAGTAAAATCAAAGTCAGCTTGTTAAGCAATTGCCATGCTTCACTGTGGCAAGCATGAGTCACACAGCGCAGAAACAGCAACAGAAAAGAGTCAAGAGCAAAAGGGAGACCGGGCTTCACAACAAGCCTTTTCTAGGAAAACACACACTCCAGAAAAATAACATGTTTATACGGCTGATTTTCTGTGTGAACGTTACATGCAATAGTCACAACGTTGGCAAGATCCACCAAAATACTGGAACACAGCTGTGTAGCCTTGTTAAGAGAACATAAACACATAACACAGGCAAATTTTCTCAAGGGAACCAGGTCATGTTGACCTGTGGAAAAAGAAGCCAAATATTTACAGTAGCAATTGCTATGGGAACAGCGAAGCAAAGAGACCATTAACTCTCTCCTCTTCATTCCAACAGTCACAGCATTACATGGCCAAAAAAAAAAAAAGGAATGAGGAATTCAGCACCTGAAAGAAGCAAGAGAAAGAGGCACATTGGAGAAGGAGGGGGTTTGGGGGAGACCTGGGTGAAGAGGGTGAAATTGTCCCCCATTTTCCCTATCATTAGCTTGGAAGGGTGTCCTTCTCCATGGAAATTATGCTTTTAAATCTCTAACATGAAAGCATTACGTATAATACAATCAGTGAAAACATTATATATATACAATCAGTGAGTTAATTCATATTTAGCCAATATTCTGTAGTAACAGAAGCATAATTCATATTCTGTACATTTATGATTTCTCCCCCATGTGGGTTCTTTCATGGGAACATAAACGTTGACTCTGAGAGAAGCACTTTCCACATTCCATGCATTTAAATGGCTTCTCCTGTGTGGAGTGCCGCTTAATGTGTCTTATAATTTCCACTCTTGCTGAAGCTCCTTCCACATTCCATGCATTCATACGGCTTCTCCCCTGTGTCAGTTACCTTGATGGGAACACAGAGATCCACTCTGACTGAAACTCTTTCCACATTCCATGCATTTATATGGCTTTTCCCCTGTGTGTGTCCTTTGATGGGTATGCAGATGTGCACTTTGACTGAAGCTCCTTCCACATTCCATGCATTCATATGGCTTTTCCCCTGTGTGTGTCCTTTGATGGGAAAGCAGAGGTGCACTTTGACTGAAGGTCCTTCCACATTCCATGCATTCATCAGGCTTTTCTCCTGTGTGTGTCCTTGGATGGAAGCAGAGATCCACTATCACTGAAGCTCTTTCCACATTCCATGCATTTTAAATGGCTTCTCCCCTGTGTGTGTCCTTTGATGGGAATGCAGAGATCCACTCACACTGAAGCTCTTTCCACATTCCCCATCTCATTTGAATGGTCTCTCCCCTGTGTGTGTCCTTTGATGGGAATGCAGAGATCCACTCACACTGAAGCTCTTTCCACATTCCATGCATTCATATGGCTTCTCCCCTGTGTGTGTCCTTTGATGGGAATGCAGAGATCCACTCACACTGAAGCTCTTTCCACATTCCATGCATTTAAATGGCTTCTCCCCTGTGTGTGTCCTTTCATGGGAATGCAGAGATCCACTCTTACTGAAACTCTTTCCACATTCCCATACCAGTTTCTGGGCTTTTGCCTGTGTGTGTCCTTTGATGGCAACGCAGAGATTCCACTCTCAGTGAAGCTCTTTCCACATTCCATGCATTCATAGGGCTTCTCCCCTGTGTGGGTCCTTTGATGGGAATGCAGATGTGTATTTTGACTGAAACTCTTTCCACATTCCATGCATTTAAATGGTTTCTCCCCTGTGGGTCCTTAAGATGATTACTAAATGTTCCACTATTGTTGAAGCTCTTTTCCACATTCCATACACTTATACAGCTTCTCCTCTCCATGGGTTCTGGGATATGAATGTAGATGTACAGAATATTCCATTCTGCTTCTGATTGAAGTCTGAAGTTCCCAAAGAAGAGCTCCTTGAATAGCAGAGGATTTCTTCTTCTCAGTCTTTGATTTTTCTTTGTGCTCTTTTCCAAATCCCTCCTTTTTTTACAGTACAATCCTGCGTTTCCTCTTGCTTCCACAGGGTGCTGCTTGATCTTGTCATTGTTATTATTCTATCACCTTAATTTATATTCTTTTTCCTTGGTAGGACTCAAAGCAGCCTACAATACATGTAAAAAAGAAAACAGAGTTAAAAAACCATAATGTACAAAAGTTAAAACAAAAATTAAATAGGCACATAATAATTAAAACAAAGTAAAAATATCCATTAAAAACAAATAACAGATCACAATTAAAAATAACCAGCACCTTCCTTTAGTCAGGCAATGATCATTTATTGAATGTCTGCCAAGATAAAAATGTCTTTAATTAAAATTAACCGGAATCCTGGTGGCGTGGTCGCCCAGTGGGAATATCCGGCCACAACACTAGTTCAACTATGCAGGGCTCCAGGTTGACTCACCCTTCCATCCTTCCGCAGTCAGTAAAATGAGTACCCACCTTGTTGGGGGCAATTAGCTAACATGTTGTAAACCGCTTAGAGAGCACTTAACTGATAGGGCATAGAAATACACACCCTATTGCTGTTGAATTGTCTATGGAAAGAAGGGAGGGAGGTGTGTCCTCTCTGGGAGGGGAATTCCACAGCCTGGGAGCAGCCACTGAGAAGACCCTCTCTCGTTTTCCCACCAGATGCATGTGTGAAGGTAGTGAGAAGAAGGGCCTCTCCAGCAGATCTCAAAGCAGGACTGGTTCATCATGGAAAATATGGTCCTGGATGTTACGATAATCCAACTGGGATGCAACCAAGGCAGGTGTTACTCTCGCCAGGTCTGGCATCTCAAGGAATGAGCATGGCTTGTGCGCAAGCCTTAACTGTGCGAACGCACTCCTGACTATTGCTAGACCTGGGCTCCCAGGCTGAGAGTGTCCTCAGGAGGAGGACATCTGGGCTGGACCTGTGTCTTCAGAGAAAGCGTAACCCCATCTAACATAGGCTGAATCCATATTCCCTGATCTGTCTTTCAACTGAGCAAGAGTACCTCTCTTTTGTCTGGATTAAACTTGAATTTGTTTGCCCTCTTCCAATCCATTACTGATAACAGCCATTGGTTTAGGACCAAAACAGCTTCCTCGGCTTGTGGTGGAAAGGAGTAATAAAGTTGGGTGTCCTCTGCGTACTGATGGCACCAAATCCCAAAACTCCAGACAATCTATACCAGCGGTTTGACGGAGATGTGAAATAGCATGCGGGACAGAACCCTGAGGCACTCCCACGGGCAGAGGGGTTCAACAGGAGTCTCCCAGCACAACCTTCTGGGCTTGGTCCTCCAGGAAGGAATGATGCCTCTGTAAAGCAGTGCCCCCAAGTCCCATCCTCACAAGGTGACCCAGAAGGATACTAAGGCCAATTATACAGAAAGCGGCCAAAAGGTTCAGCAGAACCAAGAGGAACACGCTCCCCATCTAGTTGCCAGCACAGGTCATCCACCAAGGCAACCAAAACAGTCTCAGTCCCAAACTTTGTATTTGTCCCTGATGAATTAGATTTTATTAATTTCAACGCAGTTTTCTAGTTTATTCTTTTGCATTCTCTACCTATTTTCCAATATATTAGTGTAAGCCCCCTAACACACCTAAAAGCTATGTTGTGAGGATCCTAATTATTTTATATCAAACACAGTGAGCCATAGGGATCTACTGGACGGACACGTAGGCAGTGGCTATGGAGGTAGAACAAAAGAGTAGCTGTTTTTCTGTCACATCCTGGGTAACATTTCAAATGGCTCAAAGGCCACTTGAATGGATTTTCAGCAGCAATGAGGAACAGTAACTCTCTGGGAACAAACAAACAATGCAAAGAGCCTGGAATTTGACACTTTGAGGTATCCGTCTCTGGATGAGATACTCATCTTGCAGGAAAGTCCAGGGGTGTTAGGCTGTATTTTCTTTGAACTACAAAAGCTGAAATCCAACTTAATAAAAACTGCAGCCATCTGGTTTCCCAGGACATGGGTCAGCTCTGTAACTAGGCACATATTCTCATTCTTTTGGGGGGTTTGGTTTTGGAGTTGGGAGTTTTGGAGTTAGGAGTTCTCTCAGATCTGCAAACCATGAAGCTGGTAAGCTCCCTCGGCCCCTAAAGGCATGGCTGAGATCGTTTTCTCCCAGGTGAAGATTTCTGGATTGGTACAGTATTAAATCAAACCCTTATGTCTCTCTCTCTATTTCTAATTTTCACCTCTTTCTAACTGTCTATAGTCTTGTATGCTTGTTGGAGTGGTAGGACTGTACAATGATTGTATGGACTTTAACATCTATGTCAATAAAATACTTAAACTTGAACAACTTGTTTGATTTCTGACTGGGCCTGACCCCGTAAACATTGGGTAAAGATCCTAATTACCCTGCCCCTCTTGCATGGCTAAAGCAGTGCTCAGAGCTCATTTTTCCCCAAAAGAGACAATTTTGACAATTTTGGGAATCCTCTTAAAGGTGTCCTAAGCAAGCAGGGTAACATTAGCTACCCCTCCCAGTTTTGTATCCTTGGCAAATCTGATCAGGATCTCTCCTGCCATGAAGTCCTGGGAGTGTGGCTATCTCAAGTGCCAGTGCAACAGGAAGCATGGTTGCCAGGCAACCAGAATAGCACCTCAGGAGGGAAACTTAGCCCAGTAGTGTGTGGGAGGGGCTTTGATGGACAGGAAAAGTCATATAAGGCCAAGCCCCTGTGGGTGCTCCTTCCTTCACTCAGAGCCCAGCAAGGGAGGAGGGTCCCTCCGTCAGCCAGAGAGTGTAGCTGTGTTGGGAAGCTTAGTTCTCCGTGGAAGCCCAGAGAAAGACAGAGGAGGAATTGAACCTTATTGGCAGAATCTGGACAGAGAGGGTGACGTAGATCGGGGGCTCAGCCTGCAGTGGGAGTTTAGCCAAAGGGCTGTGATGTAATATTTGTGTCTTCTAGGAAAGGCCAAACGTGTTACTCAGCTGTTTCTGAGCAGGGAGTTGTTACCTGTTGCATCGTTTAGAAAAATCCACTGAGGAAGTGTGTCAACCTTCACCTGCAGCTACTTTATGATTATAGTTCTGTTAACGAACGTTACCCTTTATCTTTGTAAACGCTGTCGGCTGAGTTGTATACGGTGTTATTACGTAATTATTTGCCCTTGTAATAAGATGTACGTTGGGAAAATATCTAGATGTCTCAGGGCAAGACTAACAGAGCACAAGAGTCAAATAAGGACTGGGGCACGAGATACACCATTCTAGGAACTATAAAACATCAAATGATCTCCTTTACATTTTGTGTTTCAGAAGTGCCACAAATTCACCCCGGTCTTGATTTCAGTCCTGTTCTTTCAAGGCAGAGCTTTCCGAACTTCTCATGTGGGTGACACACTTTTTAGACGTGCCTCATTTTGCAACACAGTAATTCAGCTTTACTAGCAAACCAGAGGTTAAACTAACCCCTTATAGGAGATAAAAACACATCCATAAATTATAGTGACAAAATGTATGGGGACACAACATCTGTCATGAAAACCTTCCATATAGTTTCAAAAATACAGGTTTTGTAAATAATAACATCTATTTCCAAGATTGTAGGGGACACACTAATGTGCCACAGCACACCATTTGGAAAGCCCTTTTTTAAGGAGAGAAGATATTTGGGCTTTTAGATTAGGAAAAACTATTCCATACGTTCTTAATGGACACTTAAACCTCAGCTGTTTCTTGAGAGTTTCTCTGCCAAACAACCTCCACACTTGGGCTATTTAAGTTCACTGTTGACACGATATTCACACAGCATTCGAAAGACTCTGCTCTAATTGTATGTTACCGCTTTGTAAAAGTAGCTCTCGTGTTTGTCAGTCTTGCATTATCTAATTCATTTCCTAGGTATTTTGCCGTATATATTTTTTTTTAACAGAATTGGAACATTAATAACAATTGGAGAAGTTTTTGCAAAATGTTCTGACATTCCTCAGTTGTTCATCTTGTGTTTGTTTCTGAGTATGAGAGTTCAAACTGTATAGCAGCATAGATTTTGCACGCTTTTATAGTTGACTACAAACACCACCTGACAATGAGGCTGTAAACCGGGCAGCAACATGCTTTTTGCAGATTTATGGTGACTGCAACCAGAATAGCTTGTGGACTAAGAGAGAGAACCACAAGTTACATTGACCCTTTACAGAATCCTGCAGAACAGTCCATTTTCTTCACAATTTAAAGCAGATTTTGTTCACTATTATCATTACCATAAACCATGTTTACGGTCTACATAATGTCGGGGTTTCCCTCCATTATGGATGTGGGAAGATTTTACAGATGGGACATGTAGTAGTTTGATGCTATTGGCATGTAGTTTATGTAGTCAGCCTGCTTTCCTGCAGATGCCCATCATTCTTCCCCCTCCCACAATTCCTCACATTTCTTCCTCCTCATGGGCAGAAACTCTCTCCTCCTCCACCTCCCCCTTGTCCTCTCCACCTATTTTTAAACCCCATTCCCTGCCACTCATAGCTGCTCATGCCTTCCGGCATCTCATAATAACCCTCACCCCTTCTCATGCCCCACGAGGACCCCCCCAAGCCAGGCAACAGCCAAATACCACCCCCATGAGGATAGACTTAGAGAGCTGGGGATGTTTAGTCTGCAGAAGAGGAGGTTAAGAGGGGACATGATAGCCATGTTTAAATATTTGAAGGGATGCCACGTAGAGGAAGGAGGGGGCTTGTTTTCTGCTGCTCCAGAAACCAGGACAAGGAGCAATGGATTCAAGCTGCAGGAAAGGAGATTCCACCTGAACCTCAGGAAGAACTTCCTAACAGTCAGGGCTGTCCGGCAGTGGAATCTGCTGCCTCGGAGAGTAGTGGAGTCTCCTACCTTGGAGGTTTTTAAGCAGAGGCTTGATGGCCATCTGAGGGTGTTCCTGCATGACAGGGGGTTGGACTGGATGGCCCGTGTGGTCTCTTCCAACTCTACATTTCTATGATTCTATGATTCTATGATTCCATACAGGTGAACAGCACAGATATTCTCTCCTTTGAACACCTCCCCAATGTCTCCATGCAACGGAGAGGGGAGAGGAGGTTGAAGCACCTGAAGCCACAAAGATGCCTTTTTAGGGGGAGGAAAGGGGAACTTTTGCGTCCACACCAGTCACCCCCCCCACCAGGCCCTCCAGAAGACTCTCCAGTATTGGTCCTAAAGTGGGGGGGGGCTCTTCCTCCTTCCTACCCCTGGAACGTATTTGCAGTCCTCCTTTGTCCCACTGCCTCCCTTTTCTGCAAGAAGAGAGCCTCGGAAGCAACAAAATGTGCCTGTGGGATGGGAAGGAAGAAGGAGAAGAGCCCCCCTTTTAGGGGAAGACCAGATCTCTGTCTTATCAACAGTGGAAATCAATATCATTGACCATGGTATCCTTTGGAAACAGCTGGGGGAGGTGCTGGGAATCAGAAGCACTGTGTTGCAGTGATTCTGGTCCCACCTCTCAGGCAGGTTCCAGATCAGTGGTTCTCAACCTTCCTAATGCCACGACCCTTTAATACAGTTCCTCATGTTGTGGTGACCCCCAACCATAAAATTCTTTATTTATTATTTACAATGCCTCTCCCCCCCCCGCAAAGGCAGCCTCGCCGGTCAGGAATGGAGCGGGACCGGTAGGGAGGGAATGGGAAGCCACGTGTCTCCCCTGGGAAAAAACTCCGAGAACCCCCCCTCAGGCTCTGCTTCTGCTTCGTTCTCGTTTCTGCTGCCGGGGCAGTGTGGGAAATGTTTCCAGACCCTGCCCGGGGGGGGGAGGAATCCCAGTGACTTTGCCTTTAGCGCCAGGCGCAGCTCACCCCCCCAGGAAAGCGCCACCTTGCGGCACCCCAGCCCTTCCGCAGCACGCCCCTCCATGGCGAATGGGGCAGCGGCTGTGGTAAGGAGGGGACTGCCCACCCGTGCTGCCGCCGTCCCTCCAAGCTGGCCCATCAGACAGGAGGTTCTCCCAGTAGTGGGGAAGGGGAGGGATTTCAGTCCCTTCTGAACAGGGGGAAGGAGGATGCAAGCGCGTGGTTCATGCTTGCGCACCACCACTCCTGGGCCTTTTCCGTGCGTTACCTTATTGCGGAAGTGGAGGGTGCCATTCGTGCAAGGAGGTATTTCCGTGAGGCATTCTCTTCACTGCTTCTTTGTCCTGCAGCTGGCTTCCTGGTTGCGTGACCGTCCTGCTCCTTCCTCCTCCAGCACAGCTTACAGCTCCCCAGTGCTTTCTTACCATCTACATGAAACCTTTGGAGAGATCATCTGGAGGTGTGGGGCGGGGTCCTATCAGCATCCTGGGGACACCCCGGTATATTTATCCATGCCTTCAAAAACAGCTGAGGATGGTATGTTTCCTCTGAATGACTGCTTGGAGGAGGTAATGGGCTGGGTGAAGAATCACAGAATCGAAGTCGAAAACGGAATAGTAGCACTATAACCGTGTCCAGTTCCTGAATGAGGTGGAGCAATGTATCCTAGGAATGCCACAGCCCTGCAGCCACTGGTCTCTCACCAGTTAGTGGTGCGGTGAATTCTCTGCAAGTTTTATTCCAAAATTTAAAACAGCTACCCAAGCTGCTGAAACAAAAATGATTGCAGTCTCTCGGACAGTTCGTTTAATCTTCGGATTACAAAGTTGCAGTGGAGTGACTGTTCTCAGTTGACATAGGAGCTGGGTGTGTTTGGCTTGGAGGAGAGAGAGCTTAGGCCATTCCCACACTTGACAGTTATCGTGCTATTATTCCACTTTCAACATCCCATGGAATTCTGGGGGTTGTAGTTTAGGAAGGGGCATTTACAACTCTCAGCCTTGGCCTCAGGAAACTACAAACCCCAGAATTCCACGGGACGTTGAAAGTGGAATAAGAGCACTATGACAGTGTTGTGTGGAAATAGCCTTAGAGGTGACATAATAGGCCAACTTTAAATGTCTGAGGGGATGCCATGGAGAAGATGGAGCCAAATTAAAATTACAGAAAAAGAGACTCCACCTAAACATTGAGAAGAATTTCTTGACTGTAAGCGCTGTCTATGAGGGGAAAGGACTGCCTTCTCCACCTTTGGAGGTTTTTAAACAGAGTTTGGATGGGCATCTTTCAGGACTGATTTTCTTCATGGCAGGGCATGGACTAGATGGCTTTTAGGGTCCATTCCAATTTTACGATACTATGATTCCCTGATTCACTTCCAGTTTTGGGGAAGCAAAAGGAGAATGTTTCCCCAACTGGCCACTCCTCCTTACCTCCGGACGCTTCATCCGCCAGCAGATCCTCACCATCAGAGAGGTCAGCGTAGCTTCTCCAGTGCAGACGGACCGCTTCTGATTCTGCGTCTTCCGGGAAGGAGGCCTCATCCAGTCGCTCCGACGCCTGAGTCACCTGTAGCCAGAGGGAGAGAAGAGGTTGATGACAAAAAACTTTTCACAAACCCAAGCAGGCACATCTGGATCTATCTTGTGTCAGCAACTCCTTTGAGATTCAAATCAATGATCAGTAGTGGATGTCACCTTTGGGAGAAAAGCAAGGTATACATTCAACAACAAACAAACAGCAAACTCCACAGCTTGGAAACTTGATTCTGGGGCTCAAAAATAAAAAATGTTGGGTTGTGCATCAGTCTGATGAGGAGGGAAGGCTGAGAGAGCGTTATACATTAGATCCTGGACTAGGACTGCTAGGCCCTATAGTTTCTGGTTGAAAACCTGAGAATTAGGGACAACGGCCCTTGTTGATGTCATTAAATGTTATGCATTAAATACCAACCACAGTTGCCCAAAGCTTGTCATTCAAAACCTAGCAGAGAATGTATTTTCCCTTTTGGAATTTAGAAAGAAATTTTAGCTGATGTCTAGGGTGTACCCAGGTCAAACTAAAAGGAGGCGATTGTTCCTTCTCTTATGCAGGGAGAAGGAACATTTATTTGCTTCCAGCCAGAAGGCAGGTGCACAGCAGAGTGGAAGGTGAGTCCTGGACCCACAATGGCCAGGAGGGAAAAAGAAGGAGGCTAAATCTTTGCAAGTTCTAGCAAGAAATCAATTATACCTTGCCAGTGGTAGCAAACTGCTGCTCCACTAGCTGAGCTGTAGATTTACACACAGTCCTTTCTTTCCTCTGGCCTAGAGCTGGGATTCCCCCCCAAAGTGGAGAACTTGTGCCCTTGTCGCCAACCCGAAGATGACCCACAAAAACTAGACACCCAGACCCTAAGATCTACCAACCCTGTCCCAGACACATACTGTCTCTGCGTTCATATCTACCCAGATGGCTGAGCTCTCCTCAAACACTGCTGTTCACAAATAATACGAATACATACTGGGCTTTCTGGATCTGTGTTGCTGTTCTATACGTTCTCAATTAACAAACACTTGAAATAAGGAATTTTGCGGCTTGGTAATTATATTTTTAGAAAGCCAGCGTTGTGTAGTGGCTCAGCCATGCAAACCACTGGGTGACCTTGGGTGCACCAGACATGCCCCAGAAAACCTGGTTTGCCTTAGGGTTGCAATAAGTTGGAAAACAACAACAACAGCACAATTCATATTAATTAATTATAATATCATTAATAATACTATAATTAATTAATAACAGTTATGAAATTATTATTATTATTATTATTATTATTATTATTATTATTATTCTTACCGAACTCTCCCCAAGGCTTGACATGGGTTACAACATAAATAAAAATAGAACTGAAAACACATCATGCATTAAAATACATCGAAAACACATAAAACCATTTAAACTACATCAGTGTAAAATTCATAGTTAAAAATTGCCTGAGGAGATAGGTGTTAAGTTTTTTTTTTTTTAATTCAGAGAGTGTGTTCTGCTGTCAAATCTCTTCTGGCAAGTCATTCCACACAAGAATGTGTGACACACAACAATGGCAACAATTATATTTTTAATATTAGCAATTATTCATAAAACTTTTGCTGCTACTCACACAGAGATAAGTCACAGCATATTCATGGGGTTTTGCATAGCACTGAAAAAGTTACTAGTTTTACTAAAACAATGTTAAATATTCAGATTGTATAGAGTGCTATTTTAAATGTTTCCTATGCTATGTTTGTTATGAAATTTTGGAAAACAGAATAAAATACTAATGAAAGTAAAAAAAAAAAGTTTGCTGATAAAGGATAGGGGAAGATGCAGGATTAGCGAGCACAGCTACTGGGGTGAAGATGAAATTTGGGGTGTATTTGTCACCCCAAATAAGTATTCTGCCTCCCTCCAAAATTAAAATTTTCCTTCAGTCCTCAATTTCTTGCATTGCATTAAATTAAAACTTCAATTGAGCATCTAGAAATACAGTTCAGACAGTGCAGGAGATGAATCTTTTCACCTTGTTATTATTTAGCTTCTTTAATAAGTGTTTAATAAATTATTATTTAAGCTTGTCATTATTTCTTTAAATTAAATTAAATAAATTAGACATTATTTGGGGTCTGAGGCCTACGTCCTCCTGTGAAGCCTTGGGCTGGAGTGAAAGGCAAGGGCCTCACCCTGCCTCAAAACGGGTGCTTTTTAAGGCCAGGAAACACAACATAAATCATGAATTATGTCTATTATTAACTTTATTGGGAGTATTTTGTGCAATCCCACCACGCTCTCTCCTTAGCCTTTTCCCTCCCTTGGGGTTCATTTTACCTCAGAAATTACCTTAGAAAAACACCAACTTTATTCTTTCATTTTTACTTCATTTTATATTTTGTCATACTTTATTTTAGCTTCTTTTATCTTCCTTCACTCCCTTTTACTTATTTTATTGCCTTTTATAATGCTTGAAGTTATTTCTTTGACATGGTCAATTGACTAATCCATAAATTTATACTACTACTAGATGTGAATGATTTGTAATTTCACATTCCCTCCAATGCTAGAAATTTGTGGACTGAAGGGAAATTTCAAAAGGAGAAAAAAAATTTTTTATTTGAGGGCCAAAGTCCTTATTTTGTCCCCTAGGTACTACACCTCTGAGGAAAAAACAAATTAGATATTGGTACAATTTAAGCCACAAAACAAAACAAAACAAAAAACAGCTTGTTTAATAAATTAGACATTATTTGGGGTCTGAGGCCTACGTCCTCCTGCGAAGCCTTGGGCTGGAGTGAAAGGCGAGGGCCTCACCCTGCCTCAAAACAGGTGCTTTTTGAGGCCAGGAAACACAACATAAAATATGAATTATGTCTATTATTAACTTTATTGGGACTATTTTGTGCAATCCTGCCTTTTGGCCTCTGTGTGTTTTCTTCCCACAACGCTCTCTCCTCAGCCTGTTCCCTCCCTTGGGGTTCATTTTACCTCACAAATTACCTCACAAAAACACCAACACCCCCCTCAGAACTTCCATGGCCGCTCCTGTTAGAATATACTCAGAATCCTGGACTAAAACCTGATACCTGGTTGATTAAAAAAAAAAGTAACTTCTGCTCAACAACCAGGAACGAACCCTGAGTCACAGATGCTTCTGCTCAGCAGGGAAGGAGGAGGAGAAATGTGGTGGCAGGAAGTGCTGGGAGCCCAGAACTCAAAATGGAGGCACTTTGGTTAAGCAAAGGCCCAGAGATCCTTTGGTTTAGGCCTTTCAGCAGGCAACGCCCTCCCTGAACTGAAGGGTCCTGGGTGCTGGGTTTCCACCAGCCCTGCAGAGTAGACCAGGGGAAAAGATGGGGAAAACGCTGTATATTTTGCCTATACTCTTTCTCTCCTTATAAAGGCACAAAACAACAATAAGAACCCATCACCCAGGTAGTAAAATGTTTAAGCATCAATTTAGCAAAAAAAAAAAAAAAAATCATACACAACAAACGTATTTCTTGAGGTAAAAGTTGCTGGTGAATGAAGTAAATAAATAAATAAATAAGGATCCTAGGGCTCCTAAAAAAGTACAGCCCATTTTGGGAAACCCTGCTCCCGAAGGGGAAGGAGGTACGGATTTGAGGGGTGGTATTTGCACCATTTTGTGGGGGCTGAAATCACCCCAAAAGACCACCAACTTTTTTAAAATGGAGGGGGTTCCTCAGTTTTGAGGAGCTGGAGGGCGTATGCAGTCCATGAGCCCCACTTTTCCCATCCCTATTTTAGCTACATTTGCAGCTTTCACAAAGCAAATCCTCAAAATGTCCCAGTTTAGCCGGAATGACTCCACTTCGTCCCCTGCCTTCCCACTCTTCCAGCTGCTTCTAAAATGCCCCCGTTTCTTTCTCCTCTTCCTACTAGAATATATTTATAGAGTAATGGAATATTTTGTGCAATCCTGCCTTTTTCCTTTGTGTGTTTTCTTCCCACAACGCTCTCTCCTCAGCCGTTTCCCTCCCTTGGGGGTTGATTTTACCTCACAAATTACCTCACAAAAACACCAGCACCGCGGACTTTTTGGGCAACAAAGAAACCTAAAGATGTCGTAATATGTGGATATAGTTACCAGCAATTCTAAGAAGTTCAGTTTAGTCAGATCTGCAATGGGAGAAGAATACTCTTCCTATTAATCAGTCTTTCTGCCTAATTACAGCTTTTTTGAGGGGGAAGTCGTCAGAATTTTTTTGTGTTCTGGTTAGTGAGCATTTAGCTTGTGTTTATGGTAATGGATTAGTATTTTAGTAATCTGTTACAGTTTTTAGTTTACACACTCTTGGCTCCAGAAAAATCCTGTGATAGGTTTATCTGAGGATCCCCATAAAATGGAAAAAAAACTTGAAGGCACACAGCAACAACAAATACATATATATTGCTTATTTATATATTCTATGTTTTTTTGTCTTTTTATTTTTCCCTTTTTTCTCCCCCCCCCCATATGTTCTTCACCGCAATGTGAATCAGTTTGTCTGTATTAAAATCAATAAAATATGAATAAAAATTTTTACAACTCCTAGAACCCCAGCTGGCTGGGGTGGAGCTGTAGTCTTTAAAAAGTAA
>CAOLHI010007649.1:0-14027 GCA_948474755.1 Ctenosaura bakeri
TAAAATTCCCCCCCAAAATCCCTTCTAGTTCCAGAATCCAAAGTACTCACAGTGTTTCTGTCCTCGCTTGCCAGTTTCAAACACTCTTCAGTTTCTTTCTCTTTCCTTTTCTGGGAAGCCATTGCTTGCTGTAAAGCCTCTGCAAGTTTTCCGGGGGGCTGAGTTTGATCTGCCCCAAACCCCTAAAAATTTCTTCTTTTGAGGTTCCATTCTTGACCCCCCTGATGCCTGAAGGGTTCCACTGCCTACCCCAATTGTGAGGTTGCAGCATTTTCACGGGTTCAGCAAAATCCACTTTTTACTAAAAGGGTATTGAGGAGCTGTAAAAAGCACAACCTCCTCCTTTGAAATCGGGGTAAGGGTAAGGTAAGGTTAGGGTTAGGGTTAGGGTTGGGTTGGGTTGGGTTGGGTTTTTTGGGGGGTTCGGGTTCGGGTTCGGGTTAGGGTTGGGTTAGGGTTAAGAAATTTTTTTTTTTTTTTTTAGGGTTAAGTAATTTTATTAAAATTTTAACATCCTACAAACACATTTGCCTATTACAAATTCAAAGTAAAAAATAGAATAACAAATTAACATTATTAAAACAACATTTCAAAATATTACAAATTTTACAAAATATTACGCTTTTTCAAAGAAAGTACCAAAACTTATTTGTTTTTATATACCTATATATATCTATATATATCCATGATATCCATATATATATACATACACACATCCAGATTTGTACAAAAATCACACCTATCATTATACAAGTTTTACAAATTCCAGTAGAATTGTTTATTATTACCAATATTCCAAATCCTATTTCCCTATCAAACTTTCTCACATATTATGCTTTTATATTTATAAAAAAAGAAGAGAAAACAATATTATAAGATTACAATTAAAATTCCAACTATAATTAAGATAGAAATTAAAATAAGATTAAGATTAAAATTAAAATAAGATTTATAAAATTATTAAAATATTAAAATAGGGTTAGGGTTAGGGTTAGGGTTGGGGTTTGGGGGGTTGGGTTTTGGGGGTTTGGGGGTTTTGGGGTTGGGGTTGGGGTTGGGGTTGGGGTTGGGGTTGGGTTGGGGTTCTTGGGTTAGGGTTAGGGTTCTTTTCCCCATCTTTCCCCCCACACCCCCCCTGGTACTATGTTCCATTCGGCCTTTTTTCCTTCTTTCACTGTCTCGTGCTGTCTGTTCTCCGGTAGAGGTCCTGGGCCATGGTTACTCTCTCTTTTTTCCCCCTCTTCTCAGGAGCGACCCTCTCCCTTGCCTCTCAAGGTGTCCCTCAGGAGCCTCGTCTTTTCCCCTGGACTAGCCTTTTTTTCCCCCGTTTGGCTACTTTTTGGGCCTTCTCAAAGATTTTAGCATCTTGCTGGTTGAATAGGTGGGGACCCAAAGTGTGTCCCAATTCACCAAAAAAGTTGCACCTATGTGCTGTGACAGGCCACCGTCGGATGGCCCCGGGCGCCACAGCGGGAGCACAAAGGAGTGGTGCATAGACGCCTCTGGTGATCGAAGACCCACAGGGGAAAGCAAGCCGAGGTTGGCCGCTGATCGGTGATCCCCCATCGGCCCCCGGGAAAAAATTTTGGGTATCTTTCCGTGCCTATATTGGGGCCCCGTTCTTAAAAGAAACCACACACCTATATTCTCCGGTCCAATAACCCTGCTCGTCTTCCTTCTTATAGGTCCCGACAAAATGGTAGCGTATTTAGACACCCACCGAGCTACATCCTAGGGGGATGGTGGTGGTTCTGAAACTTACGGTCAAGACCTTTGTACCCCCCCAAACAGCGGGACCATCTCATATTCGGTCAACAACTCTGGGCTCAAACGTCTCACCGTTTTGCACTTCATCCAGAACTCTCTGTAGACCTTTTCAGAAGCTAAACAAACATCGATTTCCCAGACCCTGGTAATTGAATCACCGCCACAATATCCTCTCTGGGGGCATCCAAAGTATCTCTGGGTCTTTTATAAGCCCTGGATCCTCTCTCCGGGTCTGACCCCAGATATCTGAAGCGCACAACATAGCGCATTCTAGGATTCCTGACATGGAAAGTTGATAAAAAAACTGTCTAAATATTCCTCTTCCTTTTTGTCAAGCCTGAAATATTGGGGGGTCCAGCAGTGCCGGCCCCCCCCCCCTGCAGCTAGCATACGTCCTGTCTTTTTTTTGCTCCTGCGGTTTGCCACCAGTCCTCCCACGGGGCAGTCCGGGCGGCAAAGCAGAACCCCCACGAGGTGCCTCCCCTTGGGTGTCATCGCCACGTGAGATCTCCCTCCCTCTCCTTTCTGTGTCTGTCTGGGGGGGGCCTTTTTTTTCCCTTCGATGTCACATCAGTTTCAGAGTCCATTCTAGGCCTTGTCGGAAAACGGTGTTCCGGAGGCATCCGTATCTTCCAATAGCCTCTTGGGCCCGTGCCCCCGGCACCCTAGTTCTCATCTCGGTCGTAAAAGGGGGTTGTTCTGTTCTCCCTGAGGGAAAAAAACACCCAAACCGGCAGCACTTCCATTGGGGTCCCCGCAGCCCCCCATCCTGACCAAGCCCTTTTCTTTGCTCTCCCACACCAAACCCGTTTCCACCCTCTCCAGCCACCGTCCCACTTCCGTATCCACTCTATCCCCCCAAAGCTTGCCCCTTGGGTTTTTTGCTCACTCTAGCAGAGACCTTCCTTTCAAGGTCGGAATCGCTGATGTCGCTCAAAGTCCCTCAACCACATTTCCCACACCTTCCCGTCGTACATGGCTCCCCATCCTCTGCACCTCCCTCCTCCCTCTCGCCTCTCTCGGATCCTCACCGGTTGCTGGGGCAACCCGAGCACACGCCCCCAGGTTAAAACTCAGGGCCTCACGTCCCGTAGGGCTCCTCTCGAGCTGCAACGCCTGGTTCTTTCCAGTTCTTCAACTTTTCCTTGATTTTCTCTTGTCTGGTTCCCTTAGCTTTTTTTCCCGTCAGATCAAAACCTGACTGCTTGGAATCTTTCTGCGCTGTCGTAAGTCTGCCGTGACCATTAGGAGCCACTCCATCCGGGCTTCTTCTCGCCATCTTGGACGTATTGTCCATTTGTGTCCAAACCAAAGGAGTCTGGTTCTCTGGGCCACATTCCCAGGTCCTATGGATCTCTTGAAAGGTCTTCGTCAATTGGTCCTCCCTCAGCCAGTCCGGTAGAACGATGACAGACGTCTTGGGCCTCCTGCCCAGTAGCAAACGCTCGAAAATCCCAAGGCTAAAGTCCTGGCGTAGGACACCTGCTCCTGAGACTGTTCCACCCGCAATCCTGACAGTACCGATTTGAGCAAAGGAAAGCTCTTTTTAGGATACCCCAAAGTTTATTTTGCTGTACTTTCTAAAAACTGGGCAAGCGTTTTTTAGAGCCCGGGAGGGCAATGTGTGCCACCGTGTAGCCCCGGGTTTCACATGTATTTCAAAGTCTTTGGGAAAAATAAATTGCTTTATTCCAAGGAGTGTGGAGACATTCTGTCCAGGCTGCTGAGATCTGCCTTTCTCGGGAAAGGTTGTTTTTTGGAACCTTCTGAAAACCCCCTCCCGTTGCCCCTTCTCCTCCTCCACGCTTTGGAAATCTGTGTCATATTGGCCAATTAAATTCCTTTGTGCCCTTTTTTCCCCGGGGGAGAGAGCTTTTCCTCCTTCCACTGTTTTCCTTTGGCTCTTTTCTTCTGGGATTCACCCCCAGCGCCTTCCTCCTCCATCTCCTCCTCCTCACTGCTGCTTTCCCCCGAGCTCTCGCTGCTAGCGAGCAAAGAAGAAACGCCAGAGCACTCCATGCCACTCTCCCTTCGCTCTTGGAAGGAGGGCCCCTCCAGTCTTCCACTCCCTCGCTTCCAGGTTCATTTGTAGGTTTTATTGGGTTAAAGGGTACAGTCCCTGCCAGCTGCCCAGCACAAGCCTCCTTCTCTGCCTCCTCTGGATTGCGAGGCTGCGTGTGCTTTGTTTTGAATGGTTTAAGGACACAGTTCTTCTTCTAACAACTCCCTGGTTTAAGTGGGGAGCGATCTCTACTTGTATTCAAAGCCTCTTCAACTAGAAACTTTCTACTGTGAGGTTTTGGGCCCCCTGTCTCTTCTAATCTTTGTATTTTCTTTACTTTTCTCCTCTTTGTTTTTGAAAACAAATTGGTCTAAAAAAGTCCTTTCCTCTCTTTATAAACCTGCAGGTCTCTTTTAAACTTTTCATTCTGTTCATTGATGCTGGTTACAATATTTACAAGGGATTCATAGTCCTCTTGTCTTTTTTCCCCCCACTGGCTTCCTCAACAGGCTCCTGCCATAGTCATTTAACTCCGGGAGGGCCTCTCTGGTCCCCCCCCCCAAGTATGCTCTGTTTTGCATTTCTCTCAGATAAAAGTCCCTCTGCAAACATTCTGTGGCTTCCTCTGGTTCTGTAAAACAGTGTCAAATTTCAAACTTTTGGGAATTCCTCCAAGATTTAAAAACTCTCCCAGTTTTTCTGTATTCAAACAATAAGTTTCTTTATATTGTTTAAAAGAAAAAGAAATCCTGCAGAAAGTTTTCAGCAGTAGCCAAACCCAGGGTTTTTCCTCCCCCCTCCTCAGGGCCTGTTTCCATGGTGACAGCAGGCTCTAGCAGCCCAATTTACTTTCAGTTTTGCTGGCTGAGTTTGTTTCTCTCCTAAATGGCTTTTTTTTTTTTGCAGCACAAAGTCTGTTCCGGGGGATTCTGAATTTTTTTTTTTCCCCCTGGATATCTTCCTGGACCCCCAGAATCCCCTTTTAACCCTCCTTCCAGTAAGTTTGTGCTGCCCTTACAGGCAGTTTCTTTTTCTGCCATGGCTGCCACGCCCTGTTTTTTCAGAGCTGACTGAAGGAATTCCTCCCTCCCTGCTTCTTTGCAGCTTTTTCCTTGCAAAACCTCCTTCCCTGGAGTTTCTAATATTTCCTTGGCCCTAAAAGAAGCCAGTCTCACCCCAAATCCCTTCTCAGTTCCAGAATCCACAGTACTCACAGTGTCTCTGTCCTTGCTTGCCAGTCTGAAACACTCCTCAGTTTCTTTCTCTTTCCTTTCCTGGGCAGCCATTGCTGGCTGTACAGCCTCTGCAAGTTTTCCTGGGGGCTGAGTTTGATCTGCCCCAAACCCCTCAAAATTCTCCTTTTGAGGTTCCATGCTTGACTCCCCTGATGCCTGAAGGGTTCCACTGCCTACCCCAATTAGTGAGGTTGCAGCATTTTCACTGGATTCAGCAGAATCCACGATTTTTCTGAAAGGGATTGAGGAGCTGTAAAAAGCACAGCCTCCTCCTTTGAAATCAGGATTAGGTTTAGGTTTAGGTTTAGGTTTAGGTTAGGTTTAGGTTTAGGTTTAGGTTAGGTTTAGGTTTAGGTTTAGGTTTAGGTTTAGGTTTAGGTTAGGTTTAGGTTTAGGTTTAGGTTTAGGGTTAGGGTTAGGGTTAGGGTTAGGGTTAGGGTTAGGGTTAAGTAATTTTTTTTTTAGGGTTAAGTAATTTTATTAAAATTTTAACATCCTACAAACACATTTGCCTATTACAAATTCAAAGTAAAAAATAGAATAAGAAATTAACATTATTAAAACAACATTTCAAAATATTACAAATTTTACAAAATATTACGCTTTTTCAAAGAAAGTACCAAAACTTATTTGTTTTTATATATCTATATATATCTATATATATCCATAGATATCCATATATATATACATACACACATCCAGATTTGTACAAAAATCACACCTATCATTATACAAGTTTTACAAATTCCAGTAGAATTATTTATTATTACCAATATTCCAAATCCTATTTCCCTATCAAACTTTCTCACATATTATGCTTTTATATTTATATAAAGAAGAGAAAACAATATTATGCAGATTACAATTAAAATTCCAACTATAATTAAGATAGAAATTAAAATAAGATTAAGATTAAAATTAAAATAAGATTTATAAAATTATTAAAATTATTAAAATAGTATAATATAATATAATCGCCAACCATTGTTTTGTTAGCATCCAAACCAGCACAGTCCACTCCATCAGAAGCTACTCAGTCCAGTTCGATCTCCAATTCGATCTCCAAGCTCTCCGTCTCTCTGGCCTCCCTGTCCCTCGGGTTCATTGTTTCTAACTGGCTCCTCTCTACCTCCTCCGGAAAACCCGAAGGTGTAGTCTCACTCATATGGGATAGGTTTGGAGCGGTCGGGGAAACGAGGGATGATGAAGCGGACACCGAGCCATCCGGGTCAGGAGGGCGGGATGGAAGAGGGCAGGGGAGGGCATCAGGAGGTCCGGGGTAGGGAGGGGGTGGCAATGGAGGGGGGAAACAGAGACCGGACTCGGCATCGGGAGGCCTCATCAATCTGCCATCAAGTTCTTGCATACAAACTCCTACTTCTTCTGAAGTAACGGCGGTGAAGCCACCGACTCCTCGCCAAATGTCTCCTCCCTCACAATCTCTCTCACCATCTCTTCAGGCGAGCCCTCAGGACTCCCACCCGACAGTAGCACCGCCTGTCCCTCTACTACTGACTCTCCACTTCCCACCACCTTTCCTTTTGCTTTACTTTCCTCACTTTCCTGGTCTACCACCTGATTCCTCGTCGTTCCATGCCTTTTGCTCCTCGGTCTCCTTGGGCTCCTTTGTCCCTTTGCTCCCCCTGCTTGTTTAGGTTGTCTGTCTCCCGCCCCTCGACAGCCACCAACAATTCTCTATCACTGAATTCCTTCGTGACTGACCCAGTCTCTTCCTCAACTCTTCCCTCCTCTTCTGCAAGAACATAGAACCTATTATGACCCCTAACTGCCTCTTCACTCACTTTCTCCTTTCTCTGCGGGTCTCCATCTATTCTTCCCACACCCTTCCCTGGTACTATGTTCCATTCGGAATCTTTTCCTTCTTTCACTGTCTCGTGCTGTCTGTTCTCCAGTAGAGGTCCTGGGCCATGGTGTGACTTTCTCCGTTTTCCCGCCTCTTCACAGATAGCAACTCCTCTCCCCTGCCTCTCAAGGTGTCCCTCAGGAGCCTCGCCTGTTCCTTGGACTGAGCTCTTTCTTTCCCCGTTCTGGCTACTTGTTGGGCCTTCTCAAAGATTTTAGCATCTTGCTGGTTATAATAGGCCTGGGGACACCAAAAATAAGTGTGTCCCAATTCACCACAAAAGTTGCACCTGATGCTGCTGTGACAGGCCACCGTCGGATGGCCCCTGGCGCCACAGCGGGAGCACAACGAAGTGGTGCATAAACGCCTCTGGTGATCGTAAGACCCACAGTGGAAGCAAGCCTGAGGTTGGCCACTGTATCTGGTGATCCCCCTATCGGCCCCCAGGAAAAAATACTTGGGTATCTTTCCGTGCCTATATTCAGGGTCCTCATTCTTAAAAGAAACCACACACCTATATTCTCCGGTCCAATAACCCTGTTCGTCTTCCTTCTTATCAGGTCCCGACAAAATGGTAGCGTATTTAGACACCCACCGAGCTACATCCTGAGCGGGGATGGTGGTGGTTCTGAAACTTACGGTCAAGACCTTTGTATCCCCCCTAAACAGCGGGACCATCTCATATTCGGTCAACAACTCTGGGCTCAAACGTTTCACTGTTTTGCACTTCATCCAGAACTCTCTGTAGACCTTTTCAGAAGCTAAACAAACATCGATTTCCCTAGACCCTGGTAATTGAATCACCGCCACAATATCCTCAGGGGCATCCAAAGTATCTCTAAGGAGCCTCTTTGAAATATAAGCCCTGGATCCTCTCTCCGGGTCTGACCCCAGATATCTGAAGCGCACAACATAGCGCGTTCTAGGGTTCCTGACATCTGACGCTTGATGAAAAAAACTGTCTAAATATTCCTCTTCCTCTTCGGTCAAGCCTGAAATATTGGAGGGTCCAGCAGTGCCAGTGCCCCGCCCTGCTATGCTAGCATACGTCCTGTCTTTTCTTTGTTCCTGTGGTTTGCCACCAGTCCTCCCACCGGGCAGTCCGGGCGGCAAAGCAGAAGCTCCACGAGGTGCCTCCCCTTGGGTGTCATCGCCACGTGTACCCTCTCCCTCCCTCTCCTTTCTGTGTCTGTCTGGCGGAGGGTTTAGACTTACACTTTTTCCCTTTGATGTCACATTAGTTTCAGAGTCCATTCTAGGCCTTGTCGGAAAACGGCCGTTACTGGAGGCATCCGTATCTTCCAATAGCCTCTTTGGCCGTGCCCCCGGCTCCCTAGTTCTCATCTCAGTCGTCAAAAGAGGGTTGTTCTGTTCTCCCTGAGGGAAAGAACACCCAAACCGGCAGCATCTTCCATTGAGGTCCCCACAGCCACCCCGTCCCGAGCGAGCCCTTCTCTTTGCTCTCCCACACCAATCCCATTTCCACCCTCTCCAGCCACCAGTCCCACTTCTGTATCCACTCTATCTCCCCAAGCTTGCTCCCGTCTCGGTTTCTTGCTCACTCTAGCAGAGACCCTCCGGTCAAGGTCGGAATCGCTGATGTCGCTCAAAGTCCCTCTAAGTCCTACATTTCCCACAGCTTCCCGTCGTACATGGCTCCCCATCCTCTGCACCTCCCTCCTCCCTCTCGCCTTTCTCAGATCCTCACCGGTTGCTGGGGGCGGAACCGTAGCACACGCCCCCAGGTTGAAACTCAGGGCCTCAAGTGCCGCAGGGCTCCTCTCGAGCCGCAACGCCGGGTCCGGTTCTTTCCAGTTCCTCAACTTTTCCTTGGTTTTCTCTTGTCTGGTTCCCTTCGCTTTTTCTTCCGTCAGATCAAAACCTGACTGCTTGGCAATCTTTCTGCGCTGTGTAAGTCTGCCGTGACCATTAAGAGCCACTCCATCCAGGCTTCTCTGCTCACCATCTTGGACGTATTGTCCATTTGTGTCCAAACCAAAGGAGTCTGGTTCTCTGGGCCACATTCCCAGGTCCTATGGATCTCTTGAAAGGTCTTCGTCAATTGGTCCTCCCTCAGCCAGTCCGGGAGAACGATAACAGATGTCTTGGGCTTCCTGCCCAGTAGCAAACGCTCGACAATCTCCAAGGCTAAAGTCCTGGCGTAGGACACCTGCTCCTGAGACTGTTCCACCCGCAATCCTACAGCACCGATTTGAGCAAAGGAAAGCTCTTCTCTAGGATACCCCAAAGTTTATCTCTGCTGTACTTTCTGAAACTGGGCAAGCGTTCTTTAGAGCCCGGGAGGGCAATGTGTGCCACCGTGTAGCCCCAGAGTTTCAGCATATCGTACTTGTCAAAGTCTTTGGGCAAAATAATATCGGTCGCTTTGTTCCAAGGAGTGTAGAGACATTCCGTCCAGGCTGCTGAGATCTGCCTTTCTCGGGAAAGGATTGTGTTTCTGGAACATTCTGAAAGAGTTCCCTCCCGCTCTGCCCCTTCTCCCTCCTCCACGCTTTGGAAATCTGTATCATATTGGCCAATTAAATAGTCCTTTGTGACCTTTTTCCCTGGGGAGAGCGCTTTTCCTCCTTCCACTATTTTCCTCTTGGCTCTTTTCTTCTGGGATTCACCCCCAGCGCCTTCCTCCTCCATCTCCTCCTCCTCACTGCTGCTTTCCCCTGAGCTCTCGCTGCTAGCGAGCAAAGAAGAAACGCCAGAGCACTCCATGCCACTCTCCCTTCGCTCTTGGAAGGAGGGCCCCTCCAGTCCCTCCACTCCCTCGCTTCCAGATTCATTTATAAGTTTTATTGGGTTAAAGGGTACAGTCCCTGCCAGCTGCCCAGCACAAGCCTCCTTCTCTGCCTCCTCTGGATTGCGAGGCTGTGCGTGCTTTGCTTTGAATAGGTTCACAGGACACAGTTCTTCTTCTGAACAACTCCCTGGTTTAAGTGGGGAGCGATCTCTACTTGTATTCAAAGCCTCTTCAACTAGAAACTTTCTACTGCGCAGCTTTGGCTCCCTGTCTCTTCTAATCTTTGGATTTTCTTTACTTTTCTCCTCTCTGTTTTTCAAAACAAATTGGTCTAATAAAAGTCCTTTCCTCTCTTTATAAACCTGCAGGTCTTTCTTAACTTCCTCATTCTGTTCATTGATGCTGGTTACAATATTTACAAGGGATTCATAGTCCTCTTGTCTTCTTTCGTCCACTGGCTTCCTCAACAGGCTCCTGCCATAATCATTTAACTCCTGGAGGGCCTCTCTGATGGAATCCACCCCCAGTATGCTCTGTTTTGCATTTCTCTCAGATAAAAGTCCCTCTGCAAACATTCTGTGGCTTCCTCTGGTTCTGTGAAAACAGTTTCTAATTCAAACTCTTGGGTAGATTCCTCCAAGAGTCCTAAAACTCTCCCAGTTTTTCTGTATTCAAACAATAAGTTTCTTTATATTGATTAAAGAAAAAGAAATCCTGCAGAAAGTTTTCAGCAGTAGCCAAACCCAGGGTTTTTCCTCCCCCCTCCTCTGGGCCTGTTTCCATGGTTACAGCAGACTTTAGCAGCCCAGAGTTTACTTTCAGTTTTGCTGGCTGAGTTTGTTTCTCTCCTAAATGGCTGCCTGCTTCTTTTTGCAGCACAAAGTCTGTTCCTTGGGGATTCTGAATGTCTTCTTTTTCCTGGATATCTTCCTGGAGCCCAGAATCCCCTTTTAATCCTCCTTCCAGTAAGTTTGTGCTGCCCTTGGAGGCAGTTTCTCTTTCTGCCATGGCTGCCACGCCCTGTTCTTTCAGAGCTGACTGAAGGAATTCCTCCCTCCCTGCTTCTTTGCAGCTTTTTCCTTGCAAAACCTCCTTCCCTGGAGTTTCTAGTATTTCCTTTGCACTAAAAGAAGCCAGTCTCGCCCCAAATCCCTTCTCAGTTCCAGAATCCAAAGTACTCACAGTGTTTCTGTCCTCGCTTGCCAGTTTCAAACACTCTTCAGTTTCTTTCTCTTTCCTTTTCTGGGAAGCCATTGCTTGCTGTAAAGCCTCTGCAAGTTTTCCTGGGGGCTGAGTTTGATCTGCCCCAAACCCCTCAAAATTCTTCTTTTGAGGTTCCATTCTTGACTCCCCTGATGCCTGAAGGGTTCCACTGCCTACCCCAATTAGTGAGGTTGCAGCATTTTCACTGGATTCAGCAGAATCCACTATTTTACTGAAAGGTATTGAGGAGCTGTAAAAAGCACAACCTCCTCCTTTGAAATCAGGGTAAGGGTAAGGTAAGGTTAGGGTTAGGGTTAGGGTTAGGGTTAGGGTTCGGGTTTTGGGTTTCGGGTTCGGGTTCGTTGGTTCGGGTTAGGGTTAAAGTAATTTTTTTTTTTTAGGGTTAAGTAATTTTATTAAAATTTTAACATCCTACAAACACATTTGCCTATTACAAATTCAAAGTAAAAAATAGAATAACAAATTAACATTATTAAAACAACATTTCAAAATATTACAAATTTTACAAAATATTACGCTTTTTCAAAGAAAGTACCAAAACTTATTTGTTTTTATATACCTATATATATCTATATATATCCATAGATATCCATATATATATACATACACACATCCAGATTTGTACAAAAATCACACCTATCATTATACAAGTTTTACAAATTCCAGTAGAATTGTTTATTATTACCAATATTCCAAATCCTATTTCCCTATCAAACTTTCTCACATATTATGCTTTTATATTTATATAAAGAAGAGAAAACAATATTATGAAGATTACAATTAAAATTCCAACTATAATTAAGATAGAAATTAAAATAAGATTAAGATTAAAATTAAAATAAGATTTATAAAATTATTAAAATGATTAAAATAGGGTTAGGGTTAGGGTTAGGGTTAGGGTTAGGGTTGGTGGGTTGGTTGGGGTTTGGGGTTGGGGTTAGGGGTTAGGGGTTGGGGTTGGGGTTGGGGTTGGGGTTGGGGTTGGGGTTCGGGTTCGGGTTAGGGTTAGGGTTCGGGTTCGGGTCCCATCTATTCTCCCCACACCCCTCCCTGGTATATGTTCCATTCGGACCTTTTCCTTCTTTCACTGTCTCGTGCTGTCTGTTCTCCGGTAGAGGTCCTGGGCCATGGTTACTCTCTCTGTTTCCCGCCTCTTCTCAGGTAGCGACTCCTCTCCCTTGCCTCTCAAGGTGTCCCTCAGGAGCCTCGCTGTTCCCTGGACTGAGCTCTTTCTTTCCCCGTTCTGGCTACTTGTTGGGCCTTCTCAAAGATTTTAGCATCTTGCTGGTTGTAATAGGCCTGGGGACACCAAAAATAAGTGTGTCCCAATTCACCACAAAAGTTGCACCTGATGCTGCTGTGACAGGCCACCGTCGGATGGCCCCTGGCGCCACAGCGGGAGCACAAAGGAGTGGTGCATAGACGCCTCTGGTGATCGTAAGACCCACAGTGGAAGCAAGCCTGAGGTTGGCCGCTGTATCTGGTGATCCCCCTATCGGCCCCCAGGAAAAAATACTTGGGTATCTTTCCGTGCCTATATTCAGGGTCCTCGTTCTTAAAGAAACCACACACCTATTTCTCCGGTCCAATAACCCTGCTCGTCTTCCTTCTTATCAGGTCCCGACAAAATGGTAGCGTATTTAGACACCCACCGAGCTACATCCTGAGCGGGGATGGTGGTGGTTCTGAAACTTACGGTCAAGACCTTTGTATCCCCCCTAAACAGCGGGACCATCTCATATTCGGTCAACAACTCTGGGCTCAAACGTCTCACCGTTTTGCACTTCATCCAGAACTCTCTGTAGACCTTTTCAGAAGCTAAACAAACATCGATTTCCCTAGACCCTGGTAATTGAATCACCGCCACAATATCCTCTCTAGGGGCATCCAAAGTATCTCTAAGGAGCCTCTTTGAAATATAAGCCCTGGATCCTCTCTCCGGGTCTGACCCCAGATATCTGAAGCGCACAACATAGCGCATTCTAGGGTTCCTGACATCGGACGCTTGATGAAAAAAACTGTCTAAATATTCCTCTTCCTCTTCGGTCAAGCCTGAAATATTGGAGGGTCCAGCAGTGCCGGTGCCCCGCCCTGCTATGCTAGCATACGTCCTGTCTTTTCTTTGTTCCTGCGGTTTGCCACCAGTCCTCCCACCGGGCAGTCCGGGCGGCAAAGCAGAAGCTCCACGAGGTGCCTCCCCTTGGGTGTCATCGCCACGTGTAGCATCTCCCTCCCTCTCCTTTCTGTGTCTGTCTGGCGGAGGGTTTAGACTTACACTTTTTCCCTTCGATGTCACATTAGTTTCAGAGTCCATTCTAGGCCTTGTCGGAAAACGGCCGTTACCGGAGGCATCCGTATCTTCCAATAGCCTCTTTGGCCGTGCCCCCGGCTCCCTAGTTCTCATCTCGTCGTCAAAAGGGGGTTGTTCTGTTCTCCCTGAGGGAAAGAAACACCCAAACCGGCAGCATCTTCCATTGAGGGTCCCCACAGCCCCCCGTCCCGACCAAGCCCTTCTTTTTTGCTCTCCCACACCAAACCCATTTCCACCCTCTCCAGCCACCAGTCCCACTTCTGTATCCACTCTATCTCCCCAAGCTTGCTCCCGTCTCGGTTTCTTGCTCACTCTAGCAGAGACCCTCCGGTTTAAGGTCGGAATCGCTGATGTCGCTCAAAGTCCCTCTAAGTCCTACATTTCCCACAGCTTCCCGTCGTACATGGCTCCCCATCCTCTGCACCTCCCTCCTCCCTCTCGCCTCTCTCGGATCCTCACCGGTTGCTGGGGGCGGAACCGAGCACACGCCCCCAGGTTGAAACTCAGGGCCTCACGTCCCGCAGGGCTCCTCTCGAGCCGCAACGCCGGGTCCGGTTCTTTCCAGTTCCTCAACTTTTCCTTGATTTTCTCTTGTCTGGTTCCCTTAGCTTTTTTTTCCGTCAGATCAAAACCTGACTGCTTGGCAATCTTTCTGCGCTGTCGTAAGTCTGCCGTGACCATTAAGAGCCACTCCATCCAGGCTTCTCTGCTCGCCATCTTGGACGTATTGTCCATTTGTGTCCAAACCAAAGGAGTCTGGTTCTCTGGGCCACATTCCCAGGTCCTATGGATCTCTTGAAAGGTCTTCGTCAATTGGTCCTCCCTCAGCCAGTCCGGGAGAACGATAACAGATGTCTTGGGCCCGCCCAGTA